>AWOL01S0026303.1:36490-69033 GCA_000715115.1 Nicotiana otophora | reverse complement strand
TATATATATATATATGTTTTTGCACACGATGCGCACCTATACAAAATTTGAGAGATCTTTCTTGTGAGCGGCAACTTTGGAAAAACCAAGAGCGAGACAAACTGAAGATCATAAGTCCAGAGGTTGATTTAACTTTAGTTTGTTTTGTCCTGATCTTATATTAAGGATTTTAAGTTGTAATCTTACTTTTCTTGTAGTGAAAGTTATTTATAAGAATTTTGGAGTGACAAACTTTTGTTCCAGACTAAGAAATTAGTTTGGAGTGAGTAATTAACTACGATCGGTTTGATTGTAGGCTGTTGAGTGACTAGGCTTAGTCTCTTAGGTTATAAAAGAGTTTTGTAACCTGAAAACTCGTTTTCTTAGCAAAGATTGTGATGAAAATCCTAGAGTTGGGTTGTGATTTTTACTCAATTGAGCAAAGAGTTTTCCACGTAAAATTCATGTGTTCTTTTTTTTTCGTATTTATTAGTTACAAGATTTCAAAACATCACGTTAGGAACACGAAAACTTAAATATTTGGTTAAAACTTTTAATTGGTCAATACACTATGCATCCCCCTCTGATCTAGTGTATTACTGGTGCATAATTCTAACAATTAATAGGTTTTTTTAATGAAGTGGGGTTTAAAAGTGATTCAAGAAGAGTTTAAATTTTATGTATTCACATCATAAAAATATTCACACAAGAAGGTCGATAATAAGAAAATTTATGTACATTCTATGATAAGCATCTAGCCTGCTAAAAATGATAAACTAACTTATTATTACATGTTAAAATTTGCCTTGCACCGTAAGTTTTATAACTTAAATTCATCCGAGGAATATAATATTATAGTGCCATTGGAGTTACACACAGTAGGGCTTATTTAGAATAACATAAAGTTATAATGATTAATATTTACACTGTAACTCTCATGACAAAGGGCGAGCTAATGAGGGTGCGTCAAAGAAAAAGACTAACAAGCTTATAGGCCGTCGTTATGCGAAGAGGTGCACATATTACTTTAAACGAATTTCACGTCAAACTAAAAAAGAAAAATAAAAAACTTTATAAGGTATAACACAATTTTTCATAATTCGCACACTTTTGGACTAGATGACAGCCTACAAAATAAACAAATTCATGAGTCCTGGCTGTTGGACCAAAGTTGACGTGACATGAATTTTTGGGCTCTGAGACACAAAATGTATTAACAAATAGTTTTTCTGGCTTTACTAAACGTAACCAGAATGGAAACCAAACAAAACTAGAAAGTAAAAGCAAAAAAAAGAAAAAAGTTTGACATGTTTGGCACTTCGAATCATTTTAAGTATCTCATTTAATAATCTTTGACTAGAAAAATTAACTACCGCGAGACATTTTTCTTATATTATTATACCTTATTTTTTTATTTAGAATAATCTCGCAATTTTCTAGATCATATTGCTCCTTTTTTACCAAATTTCTCTTGCCTTGCACTACCACCAATAATATGGTATGCATGGTGGAACTTATTTAAGCAAAAACACTATAAACTTTTATAGTTATTTGGATATTTTTTCTAATTTAAATTTGTAGAGAAAAAAAAAACAAGTTAGTAGAAGATATATTTCGAAATGATATGGGGATATATAAATGTAGCTACGTGGTATATAAACTAGAAAATATGAAATAATATTTTTAAAATGAGCCAAGGATAACAAAAATTATCGGAACGATGAGAGTTCAAAAAGAGGGTTTTAAAATGATTTGGATATAAAAACAAGAGGACAGAATTACAAGACGTGCTAAAAACAAGAGAACAGAATTAATATTGCAAAGAATGAAGTCATTATTGGGAAAGCAAATGTTTGAGTTGGGACTAGAAAATAAGCAAAGGCAAAGATGGGTACTATCGTTATTAGTACTATTATACTAGTACTTTGATGATTCCAAGATAATAAATGCACAATGATCCAGTTCTGATTCTTCAAACGAATAATAATAACTTTTAATCAAAGATGATGAATGATTAATTTGCATCAATCTCGACTATTTTGTTAGTACAACTATTAAAATCTTTGGAAGTGGAGCTTTGGAGTAACGGTCACGTTGTCTTTCTGTGATTTATCGATCACGAGTTTTAATCGTAGAATCAGTCACTAATACTTGTATCAGAGTAAATAACCTACAGCACGCTCCTTGGGGTGCGACCCCTCCTACTGCGTGGCCGCGAGATGCTTTGTATAGCGGATGACCCTTCGGCCATCCCAACACATATGAAAAAAATTATATTTCCGTAAAAAATTGGCCTTATCGCTTTATGATTTTCACTATTTGATCGATGATTTTCCATAATGTTTTTTTGAAATGAATAAAAATGGATTTATGATACAAATAATTGAGGTCCAAAAAAATAGTAAACTAGAGTTGAGTATAAGGACCACTTGAATCATCAAAAGGCAAAACTTGAAGATCCATATGTTGTGCTGATCATATATATATTAAGAAGAATTCAATTCGATTAATATTTTAGAGCAAACTCTTTCTTATCTGTCAAAAGGCATATCGCATTGATAAAATCATAAGACAATACTGTAATATGATCCTTTTGGCGACATATGATCATGGAAAAGTATCTCATATCATATGTATATACAAAATCATTTTTAGCTCGCGGCTAAAATTATTTATATCCGATAGCCATAAAAATATATAAAATTTATATATTTTTTTATATAACACACACGCGCACACACACACACATATATATACACACAAAAAAAAATAGACAAAAAATATATTTTTCGATAATTATTTTTAGAGCAGCTATACGGTACTATTATTTTTTCTTATCTATAGTAGAGCGCCCTTCTCCGGGCAGAGCCACGGGTTCGACAAAACTCAATAGGTTTGACTTATATTGTCTTTATAAAAAAATTATTTAATATTTATAAATAATTTATTCAGAATCCAGTAAGTTATCTTTTAAATATAGAATTTAGAACCTATAAATTTAAATTCTTGATTTCGCCTTTGGGCGTCCTCCAAAATCTAAAAAATGAAAATATAAAGCCAGTAATATAAATAATAAACCCTATCATTTGTGGTTTAAGTTTTCTTTTGCATTTTTAAAGAAACAATGCATTGTTGTCGAAAGAATGTTCAATTGTAACATCTTGTTGGAAACGTAAACTCAATAAAAATGTCACCATGTACTTCCCACGATTTTAGGAACATTTTATGAGATTGGTTTTTTCTTTCAACATTATCATTTGAATTCTTTTCATTTATTATTATCAAGCATTAAGATTAAGTGGGCGTTTGGATATAAGAATTATAAAATTCCAGAAAAAGTAAAATTTATTTTCAAGTGAAAATAATATTTGAAAACTAGAGTTGTGTTTGGAGATGAATACAATTTTGGGTTGTTTTTGAATTTTTGTGAGTCATCTGAAGTGAAAATTTTGAAAAAACAGTTTTTTGGATTTTTTAAATTTTTGAAAAAATCCGAAATCTATTTTCAATTGAAAATTGAGAATTTCATGGCCAAACGCTGATTTGGAAAAAAAGTAAAAACAATTCTGAAAAAAGTGAAAAAACAAAATAAAAAATTATGGCCAAACAGGCCCTTAATTTTATGTATTGTTAAACTTTCTTCGTTTTACTTAATAAGTCTTTCTAAATCGCCGTTTCTAATTTATATCTAATCATTATTCTCTAATGTGCTAATCTAGTAAATTGCTAAACATTTCTAAGTACTTTTTTTTTTCAAGTACTCTTCTTAGAATCACTCTCCAACAATGGGAAATTGTATATACTATAGCAAAATACCTTTAAAATCCTCTAGACTTAGCATGAATTATTAATTGCACCCTTAAACTATTTAAGTCTTTATTACCCCAGAACTTGGTGAAGGAAATACCTTAAAGTAGAATTTATAAACATGGCACTTGCATTTTCTTGTAATTAACAAAAATTACTAAATGAGATTTTAGAAACAACTATAGAGTCCACGCTGGATGTTCTTAGGAATCTGAATCTCTCTCTTTCTCTCTTTCTCTCTCTATATATTATTCTTTATTAGTCGAATTCATTTTAGTGCAACATACGAAAGTAAGTGGCCTTAATTTGGTAAAGATGAGCTTTAGATCCTTAAATGAGAAGATAAAACTATAATGAATCACATTTTCTTTTTCTAGCCAAACAAAGTTAAAATTTTCAAAAAATTTAAAGACATGAAATGTCTTATTCCATAAACCCTAAGATGCTCTACAATATGTGTAAATTAAAGTTATGCTTAGGAATATCTACAGAGAAAAGAAGTATCATTGATGTGACTAAACATCACCCAAAAAAAGTGCTCCAATGAGAATAAAAATTGTGCTTTTCATTATTTAAGCGTAATTGTATTTTTGGGACATGGGTCAGGAGGAAAATAGGTGCTTATGTATGGTTAAGAGAAAGGACTTGCTGGAATTAGAAAGGAAAAACATATTAACACGTGTTTACATCAAGTAAATGAATGCATGTATACTTTTATTTATGCTGAATATATAAGAAAATATATGAAGTTGTCATAATTTTTTATTTAGACTTTTAATTAGGTCTTATTCCGATTGAACACTTGTAATAGCCCAAACTGCACCAATCAAACACATTTAACACGGGCTTGAAAATACTCCCTTAAGCGCATATCTACAAGCGAAATATCTTGGAAATTGTGATTTAGTGATAACCGTATAGCTCAATTTCATGAAATTTTTAGGTGCAGGTTAATCGAAGATGATGTGATACTGGTAAACGTGTATGTATAAATTTTGTTTTTCTTTTTCAAGAAGAAAGGAGTATTAAACTATTAACTATGAATGTCAAAAATGCCAATCCCGTAAATTAAAATATTATTAGGTAATTAAACTTCTCTCTCTCTTCTCTTGATATTATTATATTATTAGTGTTTACCCAAGAAATCGAATAATGTTAAATTTATGTAGGGTTCTAAGGATACGTAGTGCCCTTTGATATAAAGATAACAATACAAGTATTTTGATTATGAGAATGAGAATGATGAACAGAAAGAATGAATAAGATGAAGTAAAACAAACACAAGAAGATATCTTTGTATATGAGAAAAGATCTTTTTGTTCCAATCTATTCCGTACCTTCATAACTTATAAGGATCCCCCTTTTATAGTAGAGGGTTATTACTTTATTTATAACAAAAAATAATAAAATAAAGCATATAATGGGGGACCATGATCATTTGTCTCTTCCTTAATTCCCGTCAAGATTCTCTCTCTTTTGATGCGGTTGCAACGGCTATTGTCTGTGAGCTCGATACTGGCTCGAACTCGTTATTGGGTCGAGCCCTTCGGTCTTGGCTCGAGTTCGACCTTCAGGATGAGCGTCGCGCATTTCCGACCTCGAAGCAATGCCTTGCGGATCGATTTGGTAACATGCTCGATAAGGTTATCGAGCCAACTCCTCGAGCAGCCTTCGAACTCGAGGCGCGTTAGTACTGTCTTCGGAGCTCATTCCCAAAGTCCAACTCTGACTTCTTACCACTTGAGTTCCTAGGTAATTATGACTATGTGAGTATGTGTTACACACGGCTGATATTCCTATACAGATAGTCCCCTCGTTTCTCACGAAGGATGCGGTGAGAATCGATATGATTTTCGACGGTTCGATCGGGTTATGAGCTGACGTTTTAACAGGGATTGATTATGACATATGTGATAGATGTCCCATTGATTTAGCCTTTCAAGGTATTTAATGCTTGTCAGATGGCGGTCGGCCACCTCTGATATTGAACCGTCGTGATGCGAGCCTATAAATAACCCTTCCATCCAAAATTTACTACTTTTATGCATCCATTCCCCTAACTTTTATAATCGTTTCTTTCTATCTCATCGCTTGCAGATCCATCTACACCAGAGTTTTGGTGTCGTCAATTTTTCACTTTCCTTTGTCTTTCTTCCTCTCATTATCCTTCTGTTTTACTTTGAAAAGGTCTGATTTCTTGGTCTTGGCAGATAAGTCCATTGCCGTGTATCGGGCTGATGCCGAGGCTGCTCAGATGGAGGCACGAGAGGCGGAAGATACTGCCGACACTCGAGCACATTGGATTGCTGAACTTGCTAAATGTAGGTCTCGGAGGGAGACCCTCAAGGAGATACACGCTCGAGGTTTCGAACTTACTGAAGAAATAAAAAAGGCTAAAGAGCTCGAAGTTGAAGCTGAAGCCTTGGCTTCTGATGGCGATGATGATGATGATGATGACGGTAGCAAGAGCGGGTCCGAGGATGGGGAAGAGCCTGACAGAGAAGAAAACGCCCCTGAGGATGATCATGAAGCTTAGTTCATAATTTTTTACGTTTGTAATCAATCATGTAGAAATTTTTGTATATAGACAACTTGGCTGATTTGTGAAAACTTTATACGTGCCATACAAATGTTTTTACAAGGATCTTAACAATTCAATCAAATTTGGACTTCGTAGTCTCTATGATTGATTGTTCGAAGTGACGTAGCCCTTAGTCTTACTAGTTGAGTCAATGATTCGAACTTGAGGAAATATAATCCGTAGGCGTAATAGTCGAGTGAATGCTTGCTTGAACTCGAAATGAAAGTAGCCCGTAGGCTTTAGTCATCGAGTGAATGATTCAGACTTGAAGTAATGTAGCCCGTGGGCACAATGGTCGAGTGAGTGCTTGCTCGAACTCGAAATAAAAGTAGCCCGTAAGCTTTAGTCGCCGATTGAATGATTCGAACTCGAAATAATGTAGCCCGTGGGCGTAGTGGTCAAGTGAGTGCTCGCTCGAACTCGAAATGGAAGTAGCCCGTAGGCTTTAGTCGTCGAGTGAATGATTCGAACTTGAAGTAATGTAGCCCGTGGGCGTAATGGTCGAGTGAGTGCTTGCTCGAACTCGAAATGGAAGTAGCTCGTGGGCTTTAGTCGTCGAGTGAATGATTCGAACTCGAAGTAATATAGCCAGTGGGCGTAATGATCGAGTGATTTCTTGCTCGAACTCGAAATAAAAGTAGCCCGTAGGCTTTAGTCGTCGAGTGAATGATTCGAACTCGAAATAAAAGTAGCCCGTAGGCTTTAGTCGTCGAGTGAATGATTCGAACTCGAAATAATGTAGCCGTGGGCGTAATGGTCGAGTGAGTGCTCGCTCGAACTCGAAATGGAAGTAGCCCGTAGGCTTTAGTCATCGAGTGAATGATTTGAACTCGAAGTAATATAGCACGTGGGCGTAATGGTCGAGTGAATGCTTGCTCGAACTCGAAATGAAAGTAGCCCGTAGGCTTTAGTCGTCAAGTGAATGATTCGAACTCGAAGTAATATAGCCCGTGGGCATAATGGTCGAGTGAGTGCTTGCTCGAACTCGAAATGAAAGTAGCTAGTAGGCTTTAGTCGTCGAGTGAATGATTCGAACTCGTAGTAATATAGCCCGTGGGCATAATGGTCGAGTGAGTGCTTACTCCGAACTCGAAATGAAAGTAGCCCATAGGCTTTAGTCGTCGAGTGAATGATTCGAACTCGAAGTAATATAGCCCGTGGGCATAATGGTCGAGTGAGTGCTTACTCCGAACTCGAAATGAAAGTAGCCCATAGGCTTTAGTCGTCGAGTGAATGATTCGAACTCGAAGTAATGTAGTTCGTGGGCGTAATGGTCGAGTTTATCTTAATTCTGATTGCATAATAAATCTCCAAATAGAGGAATTTTTCTTGGATATAAGTCGTTATACATGTGTTCATGTTTCGCATCTGGGTTCGGGCCAACTACATGAGTATGGTTCGTTTTGACCATTTTGGCTCTTACAACTTTTCCTACTGGAACTCCGTTATTGCAAAATAACTTTCTTGTATCAGAACTTGATATATTTGAGGGCTAATGCCCCCCAGTATTACGAGGTCGATTGTACGAAGGCCTCGGATACTTGTTGTAAGTGCAGCACAATCATTAGTTGCCTCATTAAAAACCTTGCTGAAAAGCCCATTTGGGATAAAATCGGTCTAAGGAAAAAAGAGTGCAACGCGTGCTTTCAAGCGATGGGTCCATCTTAGCTCTTGTTTAGACTTCTGCAGGGTTCAGTTTTGAAATATAAATGAATATGGAAGGGTCGTACCTTAGCAGTAGTATCATTTTAGATGTAATACATTCCAACTGCTTGATAGCTGTTTGCCGTTTATAATGCCGAGCCTGTACGATCTCTTTCCGACGTTCTTGAGAACCTGATATGGTCCTTCCCAATTTGGTCCTAGTTTTCCTTCATTCGGATTTTGGGTATTGATGGTGACTTTTCTTAACACTAAGTCTCCGGGCTTGAAATGGCGGAGCTTGGTTCCTCGGTTATAATATCTTTCGATTCGCTGCTTTTGGGCGGCCAATCGGACGAGAGCAGCTTCTCTTCTTTTATCCGATAATTCGAGGCTGGTATTCGTAGCCTCATTATTTGATTCTTCCATCGTGAATCGAAATCTGGTACTTGGTTCACCGACTTCGACTGGTATCAATGCTTCGGACCCATATACTAAGGAGAATGGGGTTGTCCCCGTACTGGATTTTGACGTTGTCCGATATGCCCAAAGGACTTCGGGCAGGATTTCTCTACATTTTCCTTTAGCGTCGTTCAACCTCTTCTTTAGGTTTTGAAGAATAGTTTTATTCGTTGATTCGGCTTGTCTATTCCCATTGGGGTGGTATGGTGTTGGTAGTATCCTTCTTATTTTGTGATCTTTGAAGAATTTTGTTACTTTGCTGCCAACGAATTGCTTTCCATTGTCACATACTATTTCGGCGGGTATCCCGAATCGGCATACGATATGATCCCAAATAAAGTCTATAACTTATTTCTCTCTTATTTTCTCGAACGCCCGTGCTTCAACCCATTTAAAAAAATAGTCAGTCATAAATAAAATAAATTTGACTTTACCTGGGGTCGATGGCAGGGGGCCGACGATATCCATTCCCCATTTCATGAATGGCCATGGGGATAGGACTGGGTGAAGTTGCTCTTCGGGTTGATGGATCATTGGCGCAAACCTTTGACATTTGTCACATTAACGCATAAATTCCTTCGCATCTTTGCCCATATCGATCCAATAATACCCTGCTCTGATTATTTTTCAAACTAATGTATCGGCACCAGAGTGATTCCCGCAAATGCCCTCGTGCACTTCCCGTAGGATGTAATCGGTATCTTCCGGACCCAAGCATACTGCCAACGGTCCATCGAATGTCCTTCGATATAGCGTTCCGTCCGAAGCCAACGTGAATCGAGCAGCTTTAGTCCGTAGGGTCCTAGAATCTTTAGGGTCCGATGGGAGCTTTCCGCTCTTTAAGTATTCAATATACTTGTTTCTCCAATCCCAGGTTAATCTTGTAGAATTTATCTCGGCGTGACCTTCTTCGATTACCGATCTCGAAAGTTGAACAACAGTCCCCGAACCCAAGTCATCTACCTCGACCGACGATCCCAAATTCGTAAGTGCATCGGCCTCATTATTCTGTTTTCGTGGAACATGTCGTAAAGTCCATTGTTTGAAATGGTGCAAAGTGACAAGCAGTTTGTCTAAATACCTTTGCATTCTACCTTCTCGAACTTCGAAGGTTTTGTTTACTTGACTCACCACCGACAAAGAGTCACAATTGGCTTCAATGACTTCTGCTCCCAAGTTTCTAGCTAGCTCGAGACCTGCAATCATGACTTCATACTCGGCCTCGTTGTTAGTCAACCTGATAGTTTTAATAGATTGCCTAATGGTGTTACACGTGGGGTGGTTTCAAAACTATGCCTAACCCGGACCCCTTCACGTTCGAAGCCCCATCCGTAAAAAGGACCTATACCCCCGATGATGTACCCGATTTCAACAGGAGTTCTTTTTCGACTTCGGGTACGAGGGTTTGCGTGAAATCGGCCACGAAGTCTGCTAAAATTTGAGACTTGATGGCCGTACAGGGTTGATATTCGATATCGTACCCACTGAGTTCGACAGCCCATTTGGCCAATCGACCTGATAGTTCGGGTTTGTGCAAAATATTAAAAAGTGGGTAGGTGGTTAATACGCATATGCGATGACATTGAAAGTACAGTCTTAACTTTCTAGAGGCGCTTATAAGTGCAAGTGCCAACTTTTCTAGGTGCGGATACCTAGTTTCCGCTTCTCCTAAGGTCCGACTTATATAATAAATGGGAAATTGCGTACCTTGCTCTTCTCGAACTAGGACACTGCTTATGGCGACTTCCGATACTGCCAAGTACAAGCAAAGTTTTTCATCTGTTTTTGGAGTATGATGTAGTGGTGGGCTCGATAGATATCGTTTTAGTTCCTCTAATGCTTGTTGGCATTTCGGTGTCCAAGGGAAATCGTTCTTCTTTTTGAGTAGAGAGAAAAATTTGTGACTTCGATCTGATGATCTCGAAATAAATCGGCCTAAGGCTGCAATCCGTCCCGTTAGCCTTTGTATAGCTTTCACGCTGTCCACGATAGCGATGTCTTCGATAGCCTTGATTTTTGTTGGGGTTAATCTCGATTCTCTGATTTGACACCATGAAGCCGAGGAACTTGCCCGAACCGACCCTGAAAGCATATTTTTTGGGGTTGAGCTTCATGTTGTATTTCCTTAAAGTCTCGAACGTTTCCTGCAAATGGGCCAAATGGTCCTCTACGCGCAGGGACTTAATTAGCATGTCATCAATATAAACTTCCATTGATTTTCCTATTTGTTCTTCGAACATTTTATTTACTAGGCGTTGGTAAGTAGCCCCCACATTTTTTAGTCCGAAGGGCATCACATTATAACAATATGTTCCATATTTTTTGACAAATGAAGTCTTTTCATGGTCCTCCGGGTTCATCTGGATTTGATTATACCCGGAATAGGCATCGAGAAAAGTGATGATCTCGTGGCCGGCCATGGCATCGATCATGCGATCGATGTTGGGCAGCGGAAAGGAATCTTTAGGGCATGCTTTGTTCAAATCCTTATAGTCCACACACATTCTAAGTCTGTTCCCTTTTTAGGCACTACAACCACATTGGCTAACAATTCGGGATATTTCACCTCCCGAATGGACCCTATCTTGAGAAGTTTGGTTACCTCGTCCTTTATAAATGCGTGCTTTTCCTCGGACTGGGGTCTTCTTTTTTACTTCACTGGTCTGAACCTAGGGTCCAAGCTTAGCCGATGCGTTATTATGTCCGGTGGGATCCCTGTTATATCTAAATGGGACCAGGCAAAACAATCAATGTTATCGATAAGAAATCGAACAAGTTTCTTCCTGAGTTCGGGGCTCAACCCGTTCCCAGGTATACCTTTCGTTCGGGCTAGTGCTCGATTAGTATGACTTGCTCCAGTTCCTCAATTGTTGATTTGCTGGCGTTGGAATCATCGGGGATCACGAAGGATCTAGGGATCCTCTGATCATCGTCTTCTTCGATCTTCTGGTTATCTGGTTGGGTCGAAGCTGACATCTGTGATTGCTATTTGGTGTTCCATTCTCATTCTGAGCCCGATACCTTTATCGGTGAAGGCGAGGATATTGATTTTTCTTCCTCGACAGCGAACATTTCCTTTGCGGCCAGTTGTTCTCCGTACACTGTTTTGACACCTCTCAATATTGGAAATTTGAGGACCTGGTGTAGGGTCGAAGATAAAGCTCTTATGTTGTGGATCCATGGCCTTCCGAAAAGGGTGTTGTATCTTATATCGCCTTCGATCACGTGAAACTTTGTTTCCTGTATGGTTCTGGCCACGTTTATTGGTAGGATTATCTCGCCTTTGGTGGTTTCACATGCCATATTAAATCCGTTTAGAACCAGAGTTGCAGGTACGATCTGGTCCTGCAGGCCGAGCTGTTCTACGACCTTCAATCTGATGATGTTGGCTGAACTACCTGGATCGATTAACACACACTTAATTTTAGTTTTATTCATGAGTACATATATTACCAGTGCATCGTTATGAGGTTGAATGACTCCTTCTACATCTTCATCATCGAAGGACAAAGTCCCTATGGGTGCGTAATCTTGAGTCCGAGATCACTTTTCCCTCACAATCGATATTTTAGTGCGTTTAAGCACCGGTACTTGAGGGGTATCGACGCCACCGGTGATCATATGAATGACATGCTGTGGTTCTTCTTGCTCGTTTTGCTTGTCGAAATCCCTGTTTTTAAAATGGTCCTTCGCTCTATCACTCAGAAATTTTCGAAGGTGCCCTTTGTTAAATAGGCGGGCTACTTCCTCTCTTAGTTGCCTGTAATCTTCCGTTCTGTGGCCATGGGTGCCATGATATTCGCACATTTGATTGGGATTCCTTTGGGCAGGATCGGTCTACATGGGTCGAGGCCATTTAGTGTCCTTGATGCGTCCGATAGCCGACACGATGGCGGATGCACCAACGCTGAAGTTATATTCTGATAATCGAGGTGCTTCTATAGGATCAACATATTTATCAAAGCCGCTCTTGCTCATAAGTCCCCGAGAATTTGGCCCTCGATCAATCCTTCGATTGTTCCGAACTGTATTGCGTGCTGAACCGTTGCTCATCCGATCTACGACGTACGGTTGATATCGGTCTCTATTCGACCTTTGTTCTCTATCGATCTCCCTTTGGTTTTTAGTAGCTGTCCTGTTCTGATGCAAGGGTCCATACAGAGCTCCCAACTGATCATCCTCGACCCTAATTTTCGATTGATATCGGTTATTGCTGGATACTCGATCAAATTTTGTTTCAGCCGACGTGATGCTGTCGAACTTAGCTCGTTCAACCCTTGGGTGAAAGCTTGTACGGCCCAATCATCTGTGACCGGTGGCAATTCCATGCGTTCCATTTGAAATCGGGATACGAATTCCCTCAGCATTTCATTACCCCTTTGCTTTACTTTGAAGAGGTCTGATTTCCTTGTTGCAACCTTTATGGCACTAGCATGTGCCTTTACGAATGAATCTGCTAACATGGCAAAAGAATCGATGAAATCTGGTGGTAAATTGTGATACCAGATCATTGCTCCCTTCGAGAAGGTTTCCACGAACTTTTTCAACAACACGGATTCGATCTCATCGTCCTCCAAATCGTTACCTTTGATAGCACATGTGTAAGAGGTGACATATTCATTAGGATCGGTCGTACCGTTATATTTGGAAATTTCGGGCATAGGGAATGTTTTTGGGGATTGGTTTTGAGGCCGCACTCGAGGGAAAAGTCTTTTGTATGAATTTTTTCAAATCAAGCCCTTTTATCATTGGTGGAGCCCCCGGAATTTGATCGACCATGGCATTGTATGTTTCCACTCTCTTGTCGTTGGCTTCGACTCGTTTTATGAGTTCCTCGAGCAATTTAATAATTTCGGGAGTGGTCCCCGATTCCTGCTCGTTTGATTTCACTATGGCGGGCTCCGTTCTGGGGGTGATTTCTCGAAGCGGATTGGAATCCGACCTGCTTTGTATATGAGTTTAGCTTTGTAACTGAGCTATCACTACTTGTTGGGCTTGTAGCATCTTGAAGATTATACGTAAGCTGGCCCTGATTTTCCCCGCGTTATGGGTGTCTCGGGCTACGGATCGACTACTGCCTTGAATGCTTCTTTCCGGTTCGGAACGCTGATTCGCCTCCAGAGCTATTTATGAATTGACATCCAAGGGTACTTCGGCTCGAATTTCGGGTACTTCAATTCGAGCCTCAGTGCCATCGTCAAGTGGCCTTCTGGCCCCGGGAGCCAAGTTGTTGGTTTCACCTTGAAGGCCGACTTCGTGGTCGATAGGTAAAGCCATTGCTGATTTGAATTTATAAGCTGGCGTGTACTGTAGAATTATATCAAACAATCACTGTTATCCTTAGCCCCACGGTGGGCGCCAAACTATTTACCTGAAAAATCGGATAATGTTAAATTTATGTATGGTTCTAAGGATACGTACCCTTTGATATAAATATAACAATACAAGTATTTTGATTATGAGAATGAGAATCATGAACAGAAAGAATGAATAAGATAAAGTAAAACAAGCATAGGGAGATATCTTTATATATGAGAAAAGATCTTTTTGTTCTAATCTATTCCGTGCCTTCATAACTTTCAAGGATCCCCCTTTTATAGTAGAGGGTCATTACTTTATTTATAACAAAATAAAATAAAATAAAGCATATAGTGGAGGACCCATGATGATTTGTCCCTTCCTTGATTCCCGCCAAGATTCTCTCTCTTGATGCGGTTGCAACGGCTATTGTCTGTGAGCTCGATACTGGCTCGAACTCGTTATTGGGTCGAGCCCTTCGGTCTTGGCTCGAGTTCGACCTTCGGGATGAGCGTTGCGCATTTTCGACCTCGAAGCAATGTCTTGCGGATCGATTTGGTAACGGGCTCGATAAGGTTATCGAGCCGACTCCTCGAGCAGCCTTCGGACTCGAGGCTCGTTAGTACTGTCTTCGGAGTTCATTCCCAAGGTCCCACTCCAACTTCTTACCACTTGAGTTCCTAGGTAATTATGACTATGTGAGTATGTGTTACACACGGCTGATATTCCTTTTTACTTCTTTCTAAAATTAAAGAAGGAAGATTATCCAAAAATTCAAGCTTTAATTATTATAATACCAACTTATAAAAGAAATAACAATTAACTATATCTTACTTAAACTAATAAAAAGCTACTTGCTTAAGTTGTAGGTATCTGTCTTTGTCTTGTACCTATATATCAACGAACCCTATTTTTATCTTTAATTTTTTAAAAGTAAAAGACTACTTTACACCTCACCCCAATCCCATTGTACTCTTTAATTAGACCATTTCAACAATTATAGTTATTCTTTCGTTATTTATGAGAACTCGAACTTATTTAAGTTAATGATTGCCCCATCTAAAAATAAACTAGGGTTTTTGCAGATGAGCTGCAATATAAATACAACTTTAATACTTCTCTGATAGGATATTATTTAATTCTTCAAAGATTCTTGATTCTCAAAATTATATGATAATCTTGTTAGTTTAGTGATTATTTTTTTTCTCAAGTGATAAAAATTCTGAAAATTCTATTTAGACAATATAGAATCATATTAATACTCTTTTCTTTCTTTTGATTTAGAATTATTGAAGCTCCTTCCTTTAATCGAAATAAAAAATTATTTGGATATATACTCAAATCCAAATGAAATCTAGACTCTTTCATGTATCAAATTACAGAATAAATCAATATCAAAGGAATAAGGAAAAGAAGAAACTTCAAAAAGAAAAAAAAAATAGATTGGTAAGCGGGCATTATAGTACATATCTAAATTAGAGGCGGATCTAGAGTATGAAATTTATTAGTTAATATAACGACCTCAAAATAATATTACCATAATACTTCTAAATACTTATAATTTTTTAAATATAAATAAGGTTTTGGGCAATAGCTATTGAATTCAGGCAATTAAACTAGTAACTAATTAATATATTACATCTGCATAGGGATAAAACCCTACCTAGATCTGGAGTGAAACAGAAAAAGAAAATATCTAAGGGTTAAAAAGTTAAAGGCTCAATAAAAAATATACAGATAATTAAAGAAAATATAATACTAGAGGAATGTTGAAGAATGTCACAGCAAACAGTACAAGAATATTGTAATAGTAGCATGGTAAAGTGTAAAGGGATTTAAGCTTTTTTCACAATAATAACCAATAAAATATTGTAGTCAACTCTTAGCAACTGTATATATATCTTATTAATTTTATAGGAGGAAAATTATTAAATTTAAGAGGATGACACGAAGATAACTAAGAAAATAAATTATTATCCACCAAAAAAGATTGAGAGCCAAAAAAACCAGATCCTGTTGAACTCTCACTTAATTAAATTAATTTATATGCATGCAGTGTTAGATAAGTGTAATAATAATACACTTTCTTTTTTGGTATCAGATATATAGGATTTAATTAAAATAATTAAAACTGAGACCACATATAGGGTAGGTAGTAGGATATGACCCTTTTTTTTGCTTAACATTATTATTGTGTTATTATTGAAAATGAAAAAGAAGAGTTCTCTAAAGTAAGACAAGAATAAAATTAACAAAAGAATTGCTTTATTCTCAAACTAATAATTAATTTATTAGTATTACCAACGAACCAATGGAATTAAGACTAAGTGCAGTCATGTCAGATTTTTTATTCTTATCTTTTTAATATTGTTTTCAACTTGTACTCCTGACAAGAGTATACTATTTAAATAGATTAGGTTTAACAAACAATTCTCTTTTTTTGTGGTTATGAAATCAGACTTCATTGTTACAGAGATCCAATCTTTTGCTTCACTTTTCTTAATGTCTTGTTGTCCTTATTGTCATTGCTTTTTTTTTCTTTTTTTTTCTTAGTCGATGGTATATTGGAAACAACGTCTCTGTTCTATCATGATAAGGGTAAGGTCTGCATACACACTATTCTCTCCGAATCCCAGAACTCACTGAAAATAGAGATCCCAAATAATATGATTAAAATTTGAGTGTATTCTAAATTACCCTCTTAAATAATTAATGAGTATAGACCGGATCGCTATACTCCAACAATGGATAACATATGATCAATACTTCACTTGTTGAAAGAAAATATCACTTGAATTAGCCCTATGAGTAAATCATCTCAATTAGATTTTTCTAGATTTGTGATTAGAAAGAAAAAAGAGATTCGTTTAGCTTATTTGCTTGATTATTGACATAGAAAATGGTGTTTAATTTATGGAAGTGTCATCTTGATTTATATCCTCTGGCAGATACATTTAATGTGAAATTACTAAAAATTTGCTCCAAAAAGAGTTCCCTAATCAACTTAATTTGGATTGACGATCCAAAATCATTGAGACTTGATTAAAAGAAAAATAAGGAACGACAATAGATATAGCTCTTCCAACTTTAGATTAATATTAGGGTAAATTACATTAAAATATTTATGTAATTGAAGCTGATGGCGAAAATCTTTAAATTAACTCTTTGATAACCATCAAAGATTGTAGTGAGATGGCTATGATCCCTCGACTCTCAATTAAATGTCTCGTGTTCAAGTTATGAGAATGAAGAAAATCTTGATATGGAATACTCACCTTTTAACGAGTCTTATGCGATACAAATCTGAATTAATCGGGACCCTAATACAGATACCGACATTCAGTAAACCAAAAAAAGTTATTTGATAGAACACCAAGGACTAGAAAAGTTATCCCAAAAAATAATAGTTGATGAGTGGATGTTGGTACATGGGCCATTTGGGACACCAACAATGAATTTTCATTTGTCATAGGCTTAACAACCATGAATGCAGTGCCGGTGTTGTGGGTTCGAGTCACTGAATAAGCAATAGCTACAAAAGGGGATAAAGGGAATCAAAGGGGACAAGAATTAAAAAAAACGCAGTGCCAGTGTTATGCATCTGAATCCTAGTGGCATTGCCCTCTTTATTGACCCATTAAGAGATTGTTACATAAATAGTCGAACAAATTCAATTTTTACTTTTTCTAACCGGTATATATATATTATATATATATATATATATATATATATATCGACTATTTTAAATGTAAGAGATTAAGTGGACGACTATTTGGGTTAATTTTCATCCATCATTAATTATGTAAAAAACGAAGGTTTGGCCGTGGAAAGAAAGGGTGAAATTCAAAAATAGCCATATTTATAAGTGGTAATTGAAAAATAGCTACAGTTTCAAAAGTAATCGAAATGTAGCCACTTTTTATGTAAAGATAAATCTGAACGAAAACACTGTTCAAAATCCGGAAAATATTCCAGCGTAATATACCAGAGTTTGAATTTTCTACATGTGAACTTCCGGCATAATATACTGGAGTTCCAGCATAATATACCGGAGTTCTAGCATAATATGCTGGAAGTTCATACACAGGTACTCAATCTCCAGTATATTATGCTGGAACTTTCCGTGTGCTGGAGTTTCAGCATAATATGCTGGAAGTTTATACACAGGTGCACCAATATCCAGTATATTATGTAGGAACTCTCCGTGTTGCAGCAAAGTAGTCGCTATTTTTCAATGACTTTGCAAACGCTGGCTATTTTTTAATTATCAGTCCGAAAACTGGCTAGCCCGTGCTATTTTTACGGAAAGAAAGCTTTATTTGCTTTGAATGCACAAACCACTAAACTAGCCCAGAGAGAGGCCCAAGTTAAGAAGCCCAAGAAGAGCCCAGCACTGTATAACATGGGAGGAGAATAGCCGTAGATCTTCATAATTTGACTATTTTTTTTCCGGAAAAAAAATTCTGCAGCTTCATTTGGATGTAAAAAAGTCTCATAATTTTCTGTGAAAATTAAAATAGTATATTAAAGTCAAGAAACCATGAAAAATGCAGGTGTTTTCTTGAAAGAAAAAGAAATTGTAAAATGAGCTTAACCAACATTTATACAATATAAAGAATCTTTATACAATTAGATTATATTTACCTGTTGTAGCAGGTAAACTATTTTGTTTTCAAGATTATATAAGGCTCATATTTTAAAGATGTTTACTTGTAGACATCTTTTGGTAACCGGATAGTAAATAATTCTATACATTGTCTGTTGTATATAAATTAACTCTTTTAAAATAAACTGCAAAAGAAATGTTTTATAACATTTAAAGCATTTACTGGTTGAAGTTGGAGCCTCTTCAAAAGTATTACTAGCAATTGAGAGCAAAAAAAAACAATATAAAACTTGGACAAAATCCCTTACTTGTATTGGATTTGAACCGTAGACCTGAAAATCTCATTACAATTCCTCTTTGTAAATAACTGCGCTCTCAAAATAATAACCAAAAATATATATTTTTGTGTATTTTTTATATATATATACACATTCCATATGTTTTATACAAAAGTAAAAAAAGTCAAATTTTTAACTATAAAAAATAGTTTAGACGATTTTAGTGCAATAAAATAAAAGTTGATTGATCGTTTGTGAAATTACCCCTTTAATTATCATTAAATGTAGCAAAATTTTAGAGATGCAAAAGCAAATATTTAACTCGATATCTCTATATCATGCCCCAATGTCACCAATATTATTAACGTTGACAAGTTCAAAGGGGAAATAAACAATAACTCAGAAACAAAAGTTGGCTGCAAGTTCACTACAATCTACAACAAAGCTTCTTCAAGTACTAATTATTGTCTTATTTCAAAAGCAATAGTGTTTTACCCCATAGTATAAGAAGGGGTTGGCAAGTTAATAACAGTGGTCTTCACTTTGGTCATCATGTTAATGCTGTTAGTAATCCCTTGTGATCCAATTCCACTGTCCTTAATTCCCTGTTAAGCAAATTATTACCTCGATTACTAAGAACCTATCGCGAAGATAATCATAATTTAACTAGTTTAGAATATGAAGTTTAGTTTACCTGGAATGGAAAATGATCCGGTCCACGAGCCGGAGCCGAGTTAATCTGAACTGTTCCTGTTTCCATGGCATCACTGATCAGTATTGCTTTGTTGATGTCTTTGGTGAATACACAACCCTGTAGCGGAGTCAAAATTTTCAACTTCATATGCTAAATGTATTGCCAATGGAACATCAGATGAAGTAATGGACACGTAGAATTGTGCGAAAAGCGATAGCTAGCTAGCTGCATAAAGCATCCCGTGTTCACGCAGGATTCGGGAAAGGTGCCACATCCAAGGGGTGTGATGTAGACAACTTACCCTAATGCAAGCATTAATGACTGGCTGCTTCCACGCGTGACCTATATAGGTCATATAGAGACAACTTTACTGTTGCTCCAAGGATTCCCTTCATTAGAGAGAACACACTTATTACATTATGTCTCCAATACGCACCATCACATGTGGCCTAATTCTTTTTCATGGGCTAAGGACGTGAAAATTCCTTTTGATAATAGGTGGCGGTGAGACTTGAACGCATTAACTTGACATGTTCTAATACCATGCTATTTGACTATCTCATAAAAAAAATTAAGTTGCTACATGGGGCACACTTGTATTTTACTTAATTATGTTTTCAACACACGTTATAATAGAAATCGAGACAGTACCTGTAGACCGAAATTGCTAGCGTTGCAGTGGTGAATTCCTTCTTCGACAGAGTTGATCCGAATAACAGGCAAAACTGGCCCAAATGGTTCTTCCCATGCAATCCTCATGTCTGGCCTAACATTGTCTAACAACAAGGGCCAGATGAGGTTGCCTTCTCTCTTGTATTGCTGGCAAAAAGTTGCATTTTTCTGCTTCGCATCCATGACCAACCCCTCGATGAAGTTTGCAGACGACTCGGAGACAACTGGAGTGATATCACAATCATCTTCTGGTGGCCCGACGGTTAATTTTGCCACTTTAGCGTTTACCTTCTCAACAAGAGTGTCAGCAACTGATTCCATCACCAACACGACCTTAACGGCTGTGCATCTTTGACCGCTGTGGTAGACATGGATATCAATTGTTAATGAAGTATTGCCAAGACAATCAGGTACTCAAGCAAATTAAGCTTATTCATGTTGTATCGACATCGTCCAACTCCTAATTCATGTTATAATATCACTTATCGTACACGTAATAATGAACTATACAACAATGTATACAAGGGATGGTTTTCAATGGCCTCACACTAATGCAGTTGTGAGCACTTGTTCGTTAACCTATAGCAGCGAGACCAACAGTCGAACCCCATTTCAATATTAACATGTTTTGTTTCGACAATGAAAAGAAAATTCAAATACCTGTAAGAAAAACCTCCTTTCACAATACTTCCGGCGGCCAAATCTAAATCAGCATCCTCAAGAACAATACAAGCATCCTTTCCTCCGAGTTCCATCTGTAGAGGGATCATTCCTGCTTTCTTTGAGATTGCAACACCGGTATCTCCACCAGTGAAGCTGATAAAAGAAAAACAAGTATACAGTTATGCGTTGGATACAAAATATCAAGAACAGGACAAAGGACCTCGTTTACTCGGTAGTGTCTTTTGCAGTCTATGCAGGGGCGAAATTAGTGTGTAAGATACGGGTTCGGCCGAACCTTGTAAGTTTGGTCCAGACTCCGTATTTGTTTTAGGAAATCCATTTAATAAAGTACAAATTATTAATTTAGAATCCAGTAACTTAAAACGGTCTAAAATCCCGAATCCATAAGCTTCAAATCCTAGCTCCGCCCCTGAGTCTAACGAAAAATCAAAACAAATGCAACTATGAGAGCAACATAAAATAGATGAGGTAGAATATACCTTATACAGTGTACTCCGGGATGCATAGTCAGAAAATCACCGATTTCAGAACCTTTTCCCGTCACACAACTGATAAGGCCTTTCGGAAATCCAGCTAAGTGGAAGCAATGCACCATATGAAGGCAAGCCACAGCACCCTGTTAGAAATGATCCTTCAAAGTAAGTTTAACCTCATATTGGTACTTTGTTTTCTCAAAGTTAAACGATGCTCATATGAGCCATTTATAGAACAGAAAATTCTATGTTGCGTAGACTCTCCAAAATGCCGCCGCACACGTGTCAGATACTCCAAACATGCACTACTTTGTGAGGATCCGACATGCACCCGGCCGCATTTCTTAAAGTCTGAGCAACACAGACGGGAAATGCTTAATATGATGAGTGGCGAAACTATATATGAGTTACTGTATTATAATACATTGCTAATATAAGGCAGAATTTAGTGAAGAAACCTGAGTTGGAGGCTTGAGAACTAAAGAGTTCCCAGCAATCAGTGCAGGAGCAATCTTGGAGACAGCAAGATTGACTGGATAGTTGAACGGAGGGATGGCCAAAATCACACCCAACGGGATCTGTACTCCAAGGATGTGAAGGTCATAATCAGTATTTTTCCAATAAACTTACTTAATATCAATACTTTAAGAACAAATGTGAGTTTCAATCTGTATTTTGCTACTGAAAACGGAAAATTTACAGAAGATACGCAGCCACTTATGCAGTTAGAAATGCCAATACAGCAACTCATAAGAAGCAACACAACAAAATATCCTGGCAATATAATACCACTACAATCACATTTCCAACGGGTGACACAAAGTCGTCGTAGTCATCGGACGAGCTCTTTGATCCAACAATTTGTAAAGGTGTAAGGCCATCATGCTTTGAAAAAACATTGAAAGGAAAATAGTAGACAAGTTGTTAAAATATATTAATCCTCTGACTAACAATGCAAATTGATGACAGTTTACACTAAGCGACAACTTAATAAAGCAAAATTAAATAAATTAGTCAAGAAATGTACCTTGGAAGTCAGGCAGTATTTGGTCCTTTCATTTCCAGGGAAACTATCAGATACCAAGAACTTACCCTCTCCAAGAATTCTAACTCCCTCTTCAGCAGTGTAAGAAACCAAATCTCCAGATCTTACAACCTTTCATCAAATTCACATCGTTATCAGTCGATAAAGCAATTAAAATTTCCAAAATGATAAAAATAAATAATATTTACACAATCAGGTCATGACGTTTAAGATAATTACAAGTAAATCTATATTATAACCATTTAGCAGTAACCTGGTAAAAATATCTCCGAACATGCTATCACATGTTGGTAAAGATATCTCCGATCATGCTATCACATGTTAAACAACACTGATAGTGTAAAGAATCCTTACACTGACATGCTATTAGTGGATATAACTTAAATCTTATTTTTAATTATGTTGCGAGAACTCTCCGAAAATGTCTCTGGGTGCGTGTCGGTTCCTGCAAAAGTAGTGTATGTTTGGAGGATCCGACACAGGTGCGGCAGCATTTCGAAGAGTCCGTGCAACATAGAATTTTTTAATCATGAGGTACCTCAGTGACAGCATCTTTAGCTGGTTTTGCAATTTCTTTTACAAGACATTCTGCAATGGGGGCTTTGTGTTCTTTCAAAATTGCAGCTGCCTTATGAAGTAACTCTGCTCTTTTCCAGAGTGGTGTTTTAGCCCATGATTTTTGTGCTGCTTTTGCTACTTCCATTACCTTGTTCACCTCTTCTTGTGTACATGCTGCACCAAAAAAACAAAAATTCCAAAATATCCATGAAATCCCACACTTATTTGTTGGTTAATTTCTGCAATAAATTCTTAAATTTCCAAGACAAGAACACAATAACAACAACAACAACAACAACCGCAACAACAACAATATACTCAGTATAATTCCACATAGTGGGGTTTGGGGATTTTAGTATGTACGCACACCTTACCCCTACCTTGTGGAGATAGAGAGACTGTTTCCAATATAACCTCATAAGCACCATATAAGGGCATGAAAACAACAACAACAATGTACCCACTATAATCCCACATAGTGGGGTCCGGGGTGTGTTGTGCGGACGCAGACCTTACCCCTACCTTGTGGAGATAGATAGGCTGTTTTCAATAGACCCTCGCCTCAGTAAAGCATAAGCACCATATAAGGGCATGAAAACAACAACAACAATGTAACCAGTATAATCCCACTATGTAGGGTCTGGGGAGGGTAGTGTGTACGCAAACCTTACCCCTACCTTGTGGAGATAGAGAGGTTGTTTCCAATATACCCTCGGCTCAGGAAAGCATAAGCATCATATAAGGGCATGAAAACAACAACAACAACAATGTACCCAGTATAATCCCACTATATGTGGGGTATGAGGTGGATAGTGTGTACGTAGACCTTACCCCTACCTTGTGAAGATAGAGATATTGTTTTCAATAGACCATCGGCTCAGTAAAGTATAAGCACCACATAAGAACATGAAAACACTTGGATGCAAAACTAAAAATGGTCCATGCATAAGTTCTTTTATATATTAGAAAAGAATTTTACAAACTATGCACCGATAGTATAAATGTTACACAATCAGGTCTTTTACGAGCAATTATAGGTAAATATCTATAATAAACATTAACGGATGACCTAATAAAAGTAGTAACCTGCTATAAAAGGTTAAAATACACGGATAGTGCAAAAAACTGCGTATATTACTTGAATCCATTAGACAAAAGAGAATCTAGTAGTACTATAAGTTCTTGGCTGTTTCCCACTTCACAGTCTGACCAATGATCATAAAATTCAGAACAGAACAATTAATTCTGAAGTGGGAGCTACAGTACAAAAAATTCCAAAGTACTTGCACAAAATTTCATGAACACCAAAAACATCAAAAACCTTGATATTTTCACCACACAATAATTTACAACAACGTAACCAGTGTATTCACATAATTGGCGTTTTGGGAGAAAATATATACGTCGACCTTACCCTTACCTAGGTAAAGTGGCTGTTTTCGATAGCTTCTCCACTCAAATAAAAGCAAAATTATAGCAATTAAGACAAAAAATTACGGAAAGAGAAACAGTAACAACAACCAAAAATAATATAACTGAAGCAAAAATTTGAAAAAAAAAAGAGAGATTCATTTTTAACATACCTTGAACCTTGTACTGGGTTTTTCTAGTAGTAGGATTGATGATTGCAACAGATTTTCCAGAAGCTGATTTTTTCCATTCTCCTTCAGAATAGTACTTAAACACATCTCCCTCAATTATATCTACAAAAACTCCATTACCTGCCATTTTTACCAATCAACCAAACCTTTTTATTTTTACTAAGAAAAGAGAAGAGAAATTGTGAATATATTTTATGATTTTAGTGGTGAATACAAGAGTGAAGTGAGTGAAAGAGTGAGTTCTTGTTTGGTTTTTGTTGTGTCTATAAATATTGGAGAAAGGTGAGCCACACTTAATACTGAGCTATTTGAGACATGGATTCTGGTTTGGTATTTGACATTGTTTTTGGTGATTATTTACGAGATTGACATCATGATCTAGCAGTTGGACATTAAAAGTTAGTTGAGACACGTTTCTTTTAGAACGGTCCACTTGGAAAAGTTTCATGGCTTTATACTTTTTCTTTTCTTTTTGATATAAATCTTTTTATTTACAATTCTTTTGTATTTAATTTTTTTATTTATTTAGGAAGGTGCCTTTCTTTTTTTCTTTTTATTTTTAAATTTTATCAAGAGGGAAGGGCTTTATATAGATGAAATATGCGGTTGTGTTAGAAATGCAACTACTCCTATTTGATGGTACACAAAATTACTAAGAGTACAATATTTCATATGAATCATAGTATGAGATTATTAGGACTACAAGATCCAATTAGATTAACAATTTTTTTTTATAAATTGTGTACGGGTAAAATTGGGGGCAAAGTTTTTTCCGATTCCCCGATGAGGAAACAAAGGGGAAGCACAACTCAACGTGATTATAATTGAGGCCCGGGAGCCCCTCATATCGAAACCCGGGAGGAATGAATGATGTATCTAAGATCGGGAACAGTGGAATAACGAACCCAGACAAAGTACATCTTCTGGACCTCGAAAAACGCAGAGAACGGTTATGCATGATGAGTAGGGGGCCGTAATGTTCGGCCTCAACCATATATTACATTGCGAATCGCGTTCAATATCAACTGCGGACCAACACTTACTAGAAAAAGAAGATTTTTACCTTATTTAGACTTGTACTAGGACTGAAATTCTCCTACTATATAAAGAAAAAGGTTTTCTTTATTCTGACACGTTGTGACACGTAAATCAAAGCAATAAAAATTTATTTTTGTCTTCTAGTTATTGTTCAAAGTGTTATTCATTTGTTCTCTTCTTTATTCGCGATCGAGTTTGTAACGAAGGTCCGATCGAGGACGAATTTTACTGTTCAACCTAAAATCAGGGTTCGTCATCACATTGCGATTGGTTTGATCATTTATTTTATCTTTAACTTATTTACCTGTTGTTCTTAATCATTCGTATTGAATTAAATCACATATCCTTTAAACCGCGTACAAATTTAATTGTTACCCATTTTTAGGGGTAAACAGTTTGGCGCCTACCGTGGGGCTAAGAATAATAGTGGTGATTTGATACGAATCTCCATAACACACCCTATTTTATGCTTGTTCTTTGAAATTTTGATTCCAGGTTAGCCTAAGGATGTCAAACTCTCAGTCTGCTCACTTGAACGTTGACGCTGAGTCAGGCCATCATGGTGAGAATAATAATGTGATGCCAAGCAATGATGTGCCTCCTGTCAATCCCAATGGTGTCCAGCCGCCGACCCGGTCGATGCTAACTCGCAGGTGGCCATCAACATTAATTTAACAACTGATCCCGAAAACATCGTTCGCGAGGGACCCCGACCAGCGGCTCGAGAAATGTCCGAAGATAAAGGTGATAGGGTGAGCCTGCGGTTGATTTTGGAAATGTTGCAGGCTCAACAAGTGGCAATAGCACAGTTGTAGAACCAAATCCACTCTCCTAACAGGGTCGAGCCCGAACAGTCCCGGAAAAATACTCTGAGGGATGAACAAGTTGCCGTGGAACCGGGGTAAATTCAGGCCCGAGGAAACTTCATGCTCGAAGCAATGACAAAATAGGTGGAGTTAGGTGAGAAAAAGATTGAGGCCAACGACAAGAAGGAGGAAACGTACAACTCCAGGGTCGATCAAATCCCGTGAACGCCTCCGATATTAAAGGGACCAGACTCCAAAAATTTTATTCAGAAGCCTTTCCCCCCAAGCGCGGCGCTGAAGCCGATCCCGAAGAGGTTTTGGATGCCTGACATTCCTAAGTATAATGGGACTACAGATCTAAATGAGCATGTAACCTCCTATACATGCGCGATCAAAGGGAATGACTTGGAAGACAACGAGAACGAGTTAGTGTTGCTGAAAAGTTTTGGGAAAACCTTGTCCAAGGGGGCAATGATATGGTATCACAACTTTTCTCAGAATTCTATCGACTCGTTTGCTATGCTTGCAGATACTTTCGTAAAGGCCCATGCCAGAGCCATCAAGGTCGAGACCAGGAAATCAAACCTTTTCAAGGTCAAACAGTGGGATAATGAGATGCTCAGGGAGTTTGTGTCATGGTTCTAGATAGAACGGATGGATCTGCCACTAGTTGCGGATGATTGGGCCGTTTAGGCATTCACTCAAGGGCTCAACCCCCGAAGTTCCGTGGCCTCTCAACAACTAAAGAAAAACTTGGTGGAGTATCCAGCGTCACCTGAGCCGACGTCTACAATAGATATCAGTCAAAGATAAGGGTCGAAGACGACCAACTCGGGGACCCTTCGGGATCTATTTACCCCATCAGAACCGATGACAGATCTAAGAGAACCATTGATCAGAAGCCGAGGCCGTCCGAGATCGATATCAGCCGTACAGTGCGGATCGGAGGGGAAACGGATCCAGGCGCCACCCAACGAGGAATGAGAAGAGGACCGAGCGGACGAGGCCTGGTGATCAAGAGCGGGTTTGACAGGTCGCTAGGGAGTAGGGTGGCACCAAGATTATTGGAGTATAAATTCAATGTGGAAGCTGCAAGCATAGTGTCAGCCATAGGGTGCATCAAAGAGACCAAGTGGCCCCGACCGTTGCAGTTCGACCCTGCACAAAGAGATCCTAATTGGATGTGTAAGTACTACGACACTCACAGTCATAGGACCGAAGATTGCTGACAGTTAAGAGAAGAAGTTGCTTGATTGTTAAACAATGGGCACCTTCGAGAATTCCTAAGCGAGCGAGCCAAAACTCACTTCAGAGACAAGGACGCTAACGAACAAGTCGAACAAGAGGAGCCTCAGCACGTAATCAACATGATCATTGGGGGAGTCGATGTCCCCCGAGGGCCGATGATAAAATACATTAAAATGTCTATCACAAGAGAAAAATGTACATGGAATTACGTCCTGGAAGGAGCTATCTCATTCAACGACGAAGACACCGAGGGCATCGTACAATCTCACAATGATGCACTGGTAATATCTGTACTTATCAATAAATCTCGGGTTAAGTATGTGTTGATTGATCCAAGTATCTCGTCCAACATCATCAGATCGAGGGTTGTAGAGCAAATTACAGGATCAAATCGTACCGATGGTCCGGGTATTAAATGGATTCAACATGGCGTGCGAGACCATGAAAGGTGAGATAAATTTACCGATAAACACTGTCAGGACCACCTAAGAAACAAAGTTCTACGTGATCGAAGGGGATATAAGGTATAACACTTTGTTGGGAAGGCCGTGTGTCCCCAACATGAGGGCGATGCCTTTGACCTTACACCAGGCGCTGACATTTCCCACACCGGGGGGAGTCAAAATGGTTTATGGAGAACAGTCAGCCATAAGGGAAATGTTTGATGTCGATGAAGTGATCCCGATGCCCACGGTTTCAACATCAAAAAGCATAGAACCGACCAAAAAAGAAGAAACTAAATAGCAATCAATAACACCAGCCTCAGCCGAGCCGAAAAAATAGAAAGAGCACGGAGCAGATGATGAGGAAGATTACAGTGTCCCGAGATCATGCATAGCACCCGATGACACCGACGCCACCAAATCCACGATCAAGGAGTTATAGCAAGTTATATTGATTGAGCACGTACCAGATCGAAAGGTATACCTGGGCACAATGTTAACCCCCGAACTCAGAAAAAAACTTATTAATTTTCTTAAAGCTAACGCCGATTGTTTTGCATGATCCTATCTAGACATGACCGGGATCCCACCGGAGGTAACCACTCACAAGTTAAGCATAGATCCGAAGTTCCATCCGGTTAAGCAGATGACAAGGCCACAGTCCAAGATCAAACACGTATTCATCAAGGGCGAGGAATCCAAACTTCTGAAAATAGGTTCCATCTGGGAAGTTAAATACCCGGATTGGTTAGCTAACATAGTGGTAGTGCCTAAAAAAAGAAATAAGTTGAGGATGTGTGTGAATTATAAGGATCTAAACAAGGCACGCCCAAAGGATTCTTTCCCTTTGCCTAACATCGATCGAATGATCGACGTGACAGCGGTACACGAGATACTCAGTTTTCTTGATGCCTACTCTGGGTACAACCAAATTTGGATAGACCCGGGATCAAGAAAAGACTTCTTTCATAACCAAATTCGGCACCTACTGCTATAATGTAATGCCGTTCAGATTAAAGAACGTCGATGCCACATACCAATGTCTAGTCAACAGGATGTTCGAAGAACAAATAGGAAAATTAATGGAAGTTTTATTGACGATATGTTGGTCAAATACCTGCGAGCAGAAGACCATTTGAAATATTTACAGGAAACCTTCGACATGTTGAGAAAGTACAACATGAATCTAAATTCGGAGAAGTGTGCATTTGGGGTCAGCTCGGGCAAGTTTCTCGAATTCATGGTATCTAATCGGGGAATAGAGATCAACCCTGACAAAATAAAGGCCATAGAATACATCATCGTAGTCGACAACGTCAAGGCAGTACAAAGATTAACCGAGTGGATAGCCGCATTGGGTCGGTTCATCTCAAGATCGTCAGGTAAGAGTCATCGATTCTTCTCACTGTTGAAAAAGAAGAACAATTTCTCTTGGACTCTGGAATGCCAACAAGCTTTGGAAGAACTCAAGCGATACCTACCGAGCCCCTCTTTGATGCACACTCTGAAGGCAAATGAATAATTGTACCTCTACTTGGCAATTTTCGAGGTGGCGGTAAGTGGTGTCCTAGTCCGGGAAGAAGAAGGTAACTCAATTTCCTATTTATTATGTTAGTAGAACCCTAAGCGATGCCGAAACAAGATATTCTTACTTAGAAGAATTAGCGATCGCCTTGCTAAGCGCTTCTAAGAAATTAAAATCGTACTTTCAATGCTACCCATATGTGTCGTGGCCTTTTACCCGCCGAGGAATGTCATGCATAAGCCCAATCTCTCGGGATGGTTGGCCAAATGGGCCGTAGAGATTAGTGGGTACGATATCGAGTACAAACTCGGACTGCCATAAAATCTCAAATTTTGGCAGACTTTGTGGCCGACTTTACGCCAACCTTGATACCCGAGGTCAAAAATGAATTGTTGCTCACCTCGAGGACTAGCTTGGGGATCTGGACCCTATTCACAGACGGTGCCTCGAACGCGAAAGGGTCTGGGCTCTGTATCGTATTAAAACCACCTGCGGGTAACGTAATTAGACAGTCCATTAGATTTGTAAAATTGACTAACAATGAAGTCGAGTATGAAGCTACGATTGTAAGTCTAGAACTGGCTAAAGGCCTCGGACCAAATGTAACTCCCTCCTTGTCGTAAATCAAGTCAACGGAATGTTTAAAGTAAACGAGGAACATATGCGGAGGTACTTGGATAAATTGCAGGTGACCCTACACCAATTCAAAGAATGGACTTTGTAGCACGTACCTAGAGATCAAAATAGTGAGGCCGATGCACTGGCCAACTTGGGGTCGTCTGTCGACTCCGATGAATTCGACTCGGGGGCAGTGGTACAACTGATGACCTTGGTGGTAGAAGAAGGTCACGCCGAGGTACACTCCACAAGTTTAACTTGGGATTGGATAAACAAATATATAGTCTACCTGAAGACAGGAAAATTGTCATCGGATCCCAAGGAATCGAAAGCCCTGCGAACCAAAGCTGCCAGGTTCAACTTGGCCAAGGGGAAATTGTTTAGAAGATTCTTCTTCGGCCCACTAGCTAGGTTCTTGGGGCCGGGAGAGACTGAATACGCCATGAGAGAGGTCCACGAGGGTACTTGCGGGAACCACTTGGGGACAGAATCCCTAGTTTGGAAGTTAATCAGAGCCGGTTACTACTAGAATGAAATGGAGAAAGATGCGAAAGACTTCATATAGAAATGCAACGAGTGTCAAAGACACGCCTCAATGATTCATCAACCGGGAGATATGCTTCACACGGTCCTGTCCCCATGGCCGTTTATGAAATAGGGGATGGACATTGTCGGTCTCCTGCCATGGGCGCCCGGTAAGGCCCAATACATATTACTCATGATCGATTATTTTTCCAAATTGGCCGAGGCTCAGGCGTTCGATAAGGTCTGGGAGAAAGAGGTCATCGACTTCATCTAGGATCACATAATATGTTGATTTGGGAAACCGACTGAGGTCGTTTGCGACAACGAAAAATAATTTGTCAACAACAAGGTAAGTAAATTTTTTGAAGAACACAAAATCAAAAAGATATTATCAACGCCTTACCACCCTAGTGGGAATGGGCAAGCGGAATCAACGAACAAAACTATAGTACAAAATTTGAAAAAGAGACTGACCGATTCGAGGTAGGGGAACTGAGCCTCAGGTTCCAGTATGCAACCAAAATGTCAAATGGCGAGGCCTGACCATGATCCTGGAATTATTGGATGAAAGGCGGGAAGCCGCCCTGGTCCGATTAGCCACCCAGAAGCAACAGGTAAGGAGGTACTACAACCGAAGAGCTAACCTTCCACATTTTCAAGCGGGGGAATTTGTGTTAAGAAAAGTAACGCTACACGCTAGGAACCCAAATGATGGGAAACTGGGTCCGAATTAGGAAGGACGATATAGAGTTGCCGGAATAACCGGGAAAAGCTCGTATAAACGTGAGTCGAGAAATGGTGTACAACTACCGAACAACTGGAACGTGGCACATTTAAAACAGTACTACTGCTAAGGTACGAGCTCAATTCTCTTTTTAATTTCATTATTTTTATGCAGGTACTCGGCATATGACTATTAGGTCTGAAAGCACGTATTGTACTCTTTTTTTCTTGAATTGGTTTTTTTCCGAAGTGAGTTTTAGGGCAAGGTTTTTAATGAGGCAACAGTAAAACGTGCTACCTTATTTTTTAAGGACGGCCTGAAGCCGGAGTTGCTGGTCATCTACACCGAACCAACAACAATCGAGCCCTCATAAGTTCGGCCTCAAATACTAGCTGACATTCCCTCATAGGTTAGGATCTTTAAAAGGTGCTATCACTTAATATTAAAATCCAAGGCTTGGTAGTTAGGATTCGTTATAAGAGTAAAACGGTCAAACGAACCGTACCCATGTAGCCCACTCCATCCATGGCACATGGCTTATGCGCCTCAAATTATGTACTCCACAAAATAATGAAAGAAATCTTTTCTTTCTTTATACTATATCACTACGCATTTCACTCCATCGATGCATCACAACGGATCCTAAATCCCAAAGCCCACGGCTACCCCGACTCGGGGATTGTCGTCCGATAAAAAATTGGATAGCCCGGACAATCAAATACCGGAGGCACCAAGCCTATTAGGTAGGGCCAACATGAAAGGCTACGGCCAACCTAAAATGGCTCGGAGATGTCCGAAGTTCATACTCAGAAAATAAGGCCCTTATAAATGATTAAAACCTATTAAAGGATTACTCTCGGCAAAATATCATCGTATATGACTAAAACACTCAAGTGTCTTAAAGGCCTTCATTTTTATCGAAATTTCAAAGCCACAAAAAATTCGGAGTTACCATCAGAATCGGGCCTCATTCAGGCTTCCGGAGAACGGATGCTCTAAATTACGTCTAATTCTATGCTAAGGCATTAGGGACGATCCACAAATAAAAAATTACAAATAGATGCTGAAAAGTAAAAGACACAGTGTTGCCGAAGGAAATTATATATATATATATATACAAAGGCACGATAAAATAGCCTTAAAACAAAAAACAAATGTACACAAGGAAACAAAAAAGGAGCTAAGGCATCTCCGCCTAATCTTCACCGGAGCTCGACTAGGCACCGGAACCTTCGGG
>AWOL01S0026303.1:12636-34583 GCA_000715115.1 Nicotiana otophora | reverse complement strand
TATATATATATATATTTCAAAAGGTATTTACAAAGGCACGATAAAACGACCTCAAAATAAACAAAAAAAAAAAGAAGAAAATGTACAAAAAGGAAACAAAAAAGGAGCTAAGACATTTTCGCCTAATCTTCACTGGGGCTCAACTCGGCACTGGAACCTTCGGGACCTTAGGGCTCGTAAAGTTCTTTTGTCTCGGCCTCAAGCCTCTTGGCCTTTTCAATCTCGGCCGACAGATCAAATCCCCGGGCGTATATCTCCTCGGGAGTCTCCCTCCGGGATAGTCGCTTTACATACTCGTCCTTCGTCTTTAAGGCCCCGGCTATCTCCACTTCGGTTTTATAATGGGCCAACATTTCTTCGACCTTGGAGGAGTCAATCGAGGTTGACTTTAATTTGGACTTCAGCGCAGTATATTCCCGGCCAAGGTCGTTCCGTTCCGAGACAGCTGAATCCAGTTGTGCCCGGAGTTAGTCATTTAGCCAAGACCACTTGTCAGCCTCATTCTTTGCCACCCAGAGATGGTCCTTGACCGAATCTAACTCCTCTTTCATAGCCTCTTCTTTCGAGGCCATGAGGTCCATCCTACTCCTTAGCGTCTCGGCCGAAGGTTTGAGCTCGTTCATCTCGGCCCGGAGCTGGTCAATCAGGTCTATCTTTTTATCCTTCTTCAGCTCAGCTCGAAGAATAGGGAGATCCATGAGGGCCTCGTCTTTTTACTCACTGAGGACTCTGTACATGTCCTTTCGTCGAACTCGCTCCTTGACCTCGAACTCGAGCTGGCTGACTTCCATCCGAGACCGATGGAAACTTTCATAGTGGAGCACCGAAGCTTGAAAAACAAAATGATAAGATCATAAGGGCATACAGAAGTTAAATAAAGTGCACAAAGGGCACAAGGAAGGGGAAACTTACCTGGTTTAGTGCCTGTTGTGCTTTATTGAAGAGGCTCTAAGTGCTCACTTCGTTCATCTTCACCTGGTCCTCTTTGGTCACCAGACAACGAAGGTAGCTGGCCATGCCCACCAGAGCGGACAACACCTGAGTGTCTGCCGGGATAGTAAACATGACTGTTCTTTTATGGTCAGGGTCCATGCTCGGAGCAGGGAACTGCCTCACCAGCCTTGGGCTCGAGCTCGGCTCTTCTGCCTTCAACGACAAGTCCTTTTGCGGGATATCCAGGTGGACAAACCCGGAATAATCTTCTAGCGCGCCCATGTACACGCTCTCAAAAAACACGTTGAGGGCCTCGTCTGCGCCCTGTGCTGTTTCATTTAAATTCTCCTTATCGGCTTGAGCCTCGCCAAACATGGACTCTATATGAGACAGCGACTCCGCGATGTCAATGACACCGACTATTTCTTTTGGGGTAGGGGCAATCTCGCGAGGTCGTGGCCTCTGCTTTTCCTTCTTGCTCCTGAGCTAAAGAGGGATCGGCCTATCGGCCACCTTCCCCTGTTTCAGCCTGTTCTCCTTCGTGAATGGTCAACTCATGAGCGACGAACTCTAGTTCATCGTCTTCAGGGTAATCCCAGAGCCGGATAAGGGAATCGAGGTTCGATACCCTGGCTTGGGTACTTGTTTTGTTGCTTTTCCGGACCCGGATAGTTACCCTCTTCTTCTTCACCTCGGCGTCCGGGGAGCCAGAGGATTTCCTCTTTTTCTTATTTTTCTTCTCATGTGCAGCAACTCCGGGCTATCCCGAAGTGAAGGGTTCGACATGCGAGGACGGGGCCTCATCATCGTCCAATGGCCGAAGTTTAATGGTCTTGGGCAAACCTGTAAAAAAAAAGAAGATTTAGTAGAAATAAAGGTTAAATATGAAAATAGACTTGTTCGGAGGAGCACTCACCATGGGAACGTGCTTCCCACTTGCCATTTGAAAGCTTGCGCCATTCGCGCTCAAAATACGACATTTGTTTACAGATCCCCTCGATCCTTGTCTTGAAGCGGGGGACTGTATTGGGAACTTGGGCGACCGTTGCACAATGATAGGCACAAGCAATTAGAAAAAGAACAAAAGAAGTACCAAGTACTCAGGAAGAAAGAAACTTACGCGCTGAGTTTCACTTTTCAGGGAACGGTAAAAATTCGGGGGGGGAATGAGATCTTCGATTTTTATCCAAACGAATCTCCCCTGCCAACCTCGATCTCGATCTTCTTGCTTTGCTTGCTCGACGGACGAGCTTTATCAATACCCATCTGAAAACTCGGGGACTATAAAGACGAAGAAGGTGGTCGAGGGTAAATGGAGGTGCTTTGGTATTATTGACGAAGTGGCGGGGGAGGATTACGATCCTCCAAAACGACGGATAAATCTGCCCAAGGCAGACCTCCTATCTTTTGCAGAAGCCGAGGATTATAGGGTCTACCAGGGCAAGTGTGAAGGGATAAGTGTAAACACTTAGATACCCCTGCACGTGAGTGGTATTGTCCTAATTGGGCCCGGGGACGACTACTTCCTTGCTCTCCTAGTGGTAATCCTCCTGAACTGTAGGGAGCATGTCCTCAGTGATAGAGCATATGTACCTCCATACCCCCTCGCCTCGGTCCTGTTGACTGGAGGCTTTCTTAACTTTGAAGTCGTTCTAAATGGACTAGCCCCCGAGGATGAAGCTCTTTAAAGGAGGTTCTGGGGCCACCTCAGGAACGGCCACCTCGGCATCCGTGGCCGGGTTGGAAGTTGAAGGGACGGTCTGTTGAGGCACAGACTTGGAAGTTTTCGCCAATATGAAGGTTTGAAGATGAGGATGAAGATTTGAAGATAAGGATGAAGGTATGAAGGTCAGACTTGAAGATTTGAATGAGTATGAAGATTTGAAGATGAAAATATGAAGATTTGAAGATGAAAATATGAAGATTTGGAAAACAATGTATGAACGTTTGAAGGGGTTAAAATAAGTGAAAAATTCGAGGGTAAATCAAGGAGCTCTGGAATCGGAAAGTAAAAAGTAAAAAAGGGGTCGAAACTTTTATAGAGAAAGGGTAATTAATGAGTGATGTTTCGTATTCGGGGACGGTCAACCGGCGGCTGACATGTGTCCGAAGTCAGAACGACACGACTGATGAGACGTTTTGCTGACCCGTCAACTCGGTTGTAGTGTACAGAAGAAGGAAGCGGGGATAATTTATCGATTTCCGTCGCTTCGATAAATCTACTCTCCGAGAAACGAGAGGACTATCTGTGTACGGGTAAATCAGGGGCAAAGTTTTTTCTGATTCCTCGATGAGGAAACAAAAGGGAAGCACAACGACGTGATTATAATCGAGGCCCAAAAGCCCCTCGTATCGAAACCCGAGAGGAATGAATGATATAATTGAGATCGGGCATGGTGGAATAACGAACCCAGACCAGGTACAACTTCTGAACCTCGGAAAATGCGGAGAACGGTTATGCATAACAAGTAAGGGCCCGTAATGTTCGGCCTCAACCGGATATTATGGCACGACTCCCGTCCAGTATCAATTATGGAACAACACTTACTAGAAAAAAATTTTTTTACCTTATTTAGACTTGTACTAGGATTTAAATTCCCCTACTATATAAAGGGGAAGGTTTTCTTTATTCTCAGGCATTGTGACATGCAAATCAAAGCAATAAAAGTTTATTTTTGTCTTCTAGCTATTGTTCAAAGTGTTCTTCATTTGTTCTCTTCTTTATTCGCGACCGAGTTTGTACCGAAGGTCCGATCGAGGACGAATTTCACTGTTAACCTTAAGATCATGCTTGGTCGTCATCACATTGCGATTGGTTTGATCATTTATTTTATCTTTAACTTCTTTACTTGCTGTTCTTAATCATTCGTATTGAATTAAATCACGTATCCTTTAAACCGCGTACAAATTTAATTGTTACCCATTATCAGGGGCAAACATAAATAATAGTCAACAAATTAGAGTACTCGATCTACTCGGGAAAAAAAAGATTCCTCGTTCTACTTACATATTACTTGTGATATATATAATTTAACTCGAACATTCATTCTAAGTGCATATTATATTTTTGCACAATAAGATTATAAAAAATCACGAGAAGCAAATATGCATATTATATGTAAAAGATAAATAGACCTTACGTTATTTTATTGCATTGGAATTTGGAAAAGACTATAAATGACGTTCCTTATATGAACAACTCTCTATAGTCCATTATTATTTCCGAGTTCTGACCAATGATTTTCTATATATTGTGTAATTTCCTAATGTTTGACATATAAAAATTTTCTCCTTTTTCCATTTTGTTTTTAATTTTATGCAATTGCATAGAACATAATTATATAATTACTAAGAATTAAATACTTTAGGTGATCAGCCTAACTTCTGGCAACACTTACCAATGAATTATACCTTTAATAAGTTCTACAAGCCCCAGTTCCCTTAATTGAGAAATGGGCAGCTGGTGCTCAAGGTATCTCGCGTTCATGTAGAGTTCATGTCACGATCCCAAATTCCCTCTGTAGGATATTGTAATGGCACCTAGTCTCTAAGACTAGGTAAGCCTATCAATGCGGAATAACAATAAAAATCTGAAATAAATAATCTTCAAATTCACATAATTACAACTCCCAAAACCCGGTAGAAATAAATCACAAACTTCTAAGAATTTATCCTCAATGTATCTATATATATCAGGGTCTAAGAAAAATAAGGAAACAACATAATAATGATAGAAAGGGACATCGGAGTCTGTGGACGCTGGCAGATATACCTCGAAGTCTCCCTACACCGGTAGCTCACGGATGTCTGGACTGGTAGGATGTACCTGGATCTGCATAAAAAGATGTGCAGAAGCGTAGTATGAGTACACCATAGCGGTACCCAGTAAGTGCCAAGTCTAACCTCGGTAGAGTAGTGACGAAGTCAGGTCAGGCCCTACTGAAATAATAAAAGACAAGATGAAATGTTTAACAATGTAATAAAATTAAATGACAATGGAAATGAATCAAGTAAGTAGTATGTCACCAATTAACTACGCAAAATAATGGCAAATAATACCTCGTGGAAACAAAACAGATTTGTTTTCAACTTTAAGAAAATCACAATAATAATCAAAGGCAACTGCGGCCATAAATCAATATCAACAAGGGCACTCCTAAGGTACCGCCTCGTAGTCCTAAATCATAAATAAATTCACAATATCTCATTTCCTTATATCACCGCGGGAGCCTTCACATTTAATTTTAAAGAAAAATATTTTTTTTCGAAATAGCATCCTGCGGTTTAGCCACCCTTATCACACCGCATGACTTCTAGTAGTTCTCCTACTAGCCACACGCATCAAGCCACCCTTATCTAACCGCATGTGTTTAAACACCCAGACCTTATACTACCGCATGCGTATCAATATCACAATATATCACAATTTGCACCCCAAGTGCCCAAATAATTCAATTTGCCAAAATAAACAACATCAACAATACTTTCCACAACAGGGAGCTCACAGCCCAATCACAATAAGTACAAAATCTCATAAAATATTCGGGAATAAATAACTCAAACAAATAATATTTAAATTTTTTTAATACGTTGCCTCAGTTCCAAATTTAAAATATCAAATACTTCATGTTAATAATAGTTAAATTAAAGAAATTCCACCTTCAAATAATGCACAAAATAAAAAAAAACTAAATTTCAGGCTTTCAGCTAAACAGGTAAAAATAATTAGCAGGAAAAAGTCAAGCAAATTTAAAGTATATAAATCAGATCAATGATGGAGAATATAACAAGATTTAATAATTTAATTAATATGCAACAACGATCTACACAATTTCAAAACATAAACTTTCACATTTAGCTCGTGTACACACTCGTCACCTCGTGTACACGACTTTCATCACATTATAATTATCACATCAATACCAATTCAAGGGAAAATTACCTCCACATAAGGTTAGACAAGTCACTTACCTCGAACCAAGCTCAATCAATCGGTAAGAATGTCTTTTCCACGAATATCCGACTCTGAATGGCTTGAATCTAGCCAAATAATTCGATACAGTCAACAAAAATTATAGGAATCAATTTCATAAGAAAATACTATATTTTTTTTTCAATAAAAACCCGAAATTAACTCAAAAGTTGCATGTAGGGCCCATATCACGGAATACGACGAAACTCACAAAATCTAACAACCCATTCAATTGCGAGTCCAACCATACCAATACACTAATTAAATGGTGAAAACAATGATATATTCGTGTGTATTGACCAAATCCGAGTTAGAATCACTTACCCAAATATTTTTCCTTGAAAATCTATCAAACATCGCCTCTCTTCAAGCTCTAATTCGTCAAAAATGGCACAGGGGACGAAGTCCCCTGTTTTATCATGCTGTCCAGGCATCCCTCGGTCCTGCCTCGATCCCGGCCCTCGATCAAGGCTACGATCAAGGCCCTCGATCCTGGGCCTCGATCCTGACCTTCGATCCTGGGCATCGATTATGGCTTCGATCCTGGCCTTCGATCATGGCCCTCGATTCTGGCATTCGATCATGGCCCTCGATTCTGGCCTTCGATCATGGCCCTCGATCCTGAACATCGACCCTGGCTTCGATCCTGCCCCTCGACCCTGGCTTTCCACCCTGGGCTCGACTTCTGGCTTCGATCCTGGGCTAGATTTTCTGGGCTCGATTTCTGCATTCCCAGTAGAAGAAATTGCACCAGCTGTTTAAGTCCAACTTTTGATCCGTTAACCATCCAAAACTCACCCGAGGCCCTCGGGACCTCAACCAAGTATACTAACAAGTCCTCAAACATCATACAAACTTATTTGAAACCTCAAATCACATCAACCAATACTAAAATCACAAATCACACCCCAATTCAAGCTTAATGAAACTTAAAAAATTTTAACTTCTACATTCGATGCCAGAACCTATCAAATCAAGTCCGATTGACCTCAAAATTTGCACACAAGTCATAAATGCCATAACGGAGCTGTGAAAATTTTCGGAACTGGATTCCGGCCCCGATATCAAAAGTCAACTCCCCGGTCAAACTTCCAAACTTAAATTTCTATTTTAGCCATTTCAAGTCTAATTTAACTACGGACTTCCAAATAAAATTTCGGACACGCTCTTAAGTTCAAAATTACCATACGAAGCTGTTGGAATCATCAAAATTCTATTCCGGGATCGTTTGTATATAAGTCGACATCCGGTCACTATTTGAACTTAAGCTTTAAAACTTGGAACTAAGTGTTCCAATTCATTTCAAACTGCACCGGACCTAAACCAATTACTCTGGCAAGTCATATATCAGTTATAAAGTAAATAATGAGTAGTAAATAGGGAAACGAGGCTACAACTTTTAAAACGACTGGCTGGGTCGTTACATCCTCCCCCTCTTAAACAAACATTCGTCCTCGAACGGTTTTAGAATTATACTTGGAGTCTCAAATAGGTGTGGATATTTGTTCTGCATCTCCCACTCAGTCTCCCAAGTGGCTTCTCCTTCTGGCTGGCCTCTCCACTGCACCTTTATGGAAGCAATGTTCTTTGACCTCAGCTTTCGAACCTGCCTGTCCAAAACAGCCACTGGTTCCTCAACATAAGATAGATCTTTGTCCAACTGAACTGAATTGAATTAAAGTCTAACATATGAGACGGATCGCGGTGATACTTTCGGAGTATAGAAACATGGAATACCGAATGAACTGTAGAGAGACTAGGTGGTAGTGCAAGTCTGTAAGCCATATCTCCAACTCTCTCAAGAATCTCAAAAGGCTCAATATATCTAGGGCTCAACTTGCCCTTTTTCCCGAACCTCATCACACCCTTCATATGCGAAACCCGGAGCAAGACCCGCTCACCAACCATGAATGCAACATCACGAACGTTCCGATCCACATAACTTTTCTGTCTAGATTGGGCTGTACGAAGTCGATCCTGAATCAATTTAACCCTTTTCAAGGCATCCTGAACCAAGTCTGTGCCCAATAGTCTAGATTCACCTGGTTCGAACCAACCCATTGGAGACCAGCACCGCCTTCCATATAAGGCCTCATACGGCACCATCGAAATGCTCGACTGATAACTGTTGTTGTAAGCAAACTCCACAAGTGGTAAGAACTGATCCCAAGCACCCGCAAAATCTATCACACATGCACGAAGCATATCCTCCAATATCTGAATAGTGCGTTCAGACTGCCTTTCACTTTGAGGGTGAAATGTTGTACTCAACTCCACATGAGTACCCAACTCTCGCTGTACAGCCATCTAAAATCATGAGGTAAACTGTGTACCCCGGTCAGAGATGATAGATATCGGTACGCTATGAAGTCTGACAATCTCGCGAATATAGACTTGAGCGAACTGCTCGGAAGAATAGGTAGTCATCACAGGAATGAAATGAGCTGACTTGGTCAGCCTATCCACAATCACCCAAACTGCATCAAATTTCAACTGAGTCCGTGGAAGCCCAACAATGAAATCCATAGTGATCCGCTCCCATTTCCACTCCGAAATTTCTAACTTCTGAAGCAATCCACCTGGCCGCTGATGCTCATATTTTACCTGCTGACAATTGAGACACCGAGCTGCATAGTCCACTATGTCTTTCTTTATCCGCCTCCACCAATAGTGCTGCCTCAGGTCCTGATACATCTTTGTAACACCCGGATGAATGGAGTACCACGAACTATGATCCTCTTGGAGAATCAACTCACGCAAACCATCTACATTAGGCACACATAGCCTGCCCTGCATCCGTAATATACCGTCATCTGCAATAGTGACTTCCTTAGCATCACCGTGCTGAACTGTGTCCTTAAGGACAAGCAAATAGGGGTCATCGTACTGACGCTCTCTGATACGATCATAAAGAGAAGACTGAGAAACCAAACAAGCTAAAACTCGGCTCGGCTCAGAAATATCCAACCTGACAAACTGGTTGGCCAAGGCCTGAACATCCAAGGCTAAAGGCCTCTCTGCTACCGGTAAATATGCTAAGCTGCCCAAACTCTCCGCCTTATGACTCAAGGCATCAACTACTATATTGGCCTTCCCGGGATGATAGAGAATGGTAATATCATAATCCTTAAGCAACTCCAACCATTTTCGCTGCCGCAAATTAAGATCCTTCTGTTTAAACAGATGTTGTAGACTCCGATGATCAGTGTAGACCTCACAATGGACACCGTACAAATAATGCCGCCAAATCTTCAAGGCATGAACAATAGCTGCTAACTCAAGGTCGTGAACTGGATAATTCTTCTCGTGTACCTTTAACTGTCTGGATGCGTAGGCAATCACCCTACCGTCTTGCATCAACACTGCGCCGAGACCAATACGTGACGGATTACAATACACAGTATAAGATCCTGAACTTATAGGTAATACCAATACTGGGGCTGTAGTCAAAGATGTCTTGAGCTTTTGGAAGCTCTCCTCACATTCCGCTGTCCACCTGAACGGAGCACCCTTCTGGGTCAATTTGGTCATAGGTACAGTAATAGAAGAGAAAACCTCTACAAATTGGCGATAATACCCCGCCAAACCAAGAAAACTCTGGATCTCAGTAGCTGATGATGGTCTGGGCCAACTCTACACCGCTTCAATCTTCTTCGGATCTACCTTGATTCTTTCACACGAAACTATATGACCCAAAAATCCCACTGAATCAAGCCAGAATTCACACTTTGAAAATTTTGCATATAACCACTTTTCTCTCAAAGTCTTAAGCACAGTCCTCAGGTGCTGCTCATGATCTTTCCGACTCCGGGAATACACCAAAATGTCGTCAATAAACACAATGACGAAAGAATCAAGATAGGACTAAAATACACTATTTATTAAGTGCATGAATGCTGCTGGAGCATTGGTTAGCCCAAATGACATTACAAGGAACTCATAATGACCATACCGACTCCTAAAAGCAGTCTTCGGGATATCGTGTTCTCGAATCTTCAACTGATGATAGCCTGAACGCAAGTCAATTTTAGAGAATACCCTGGCACCCTGAAGCTGATCAAATAGGTCGTCAATACGTAGCAATGGATACATGTTCTTCATTGTAACTTTGTTCAACTGGCGGTAATCAACACACATCCGCATAGAACCATCCCTCTTCTTCACAAATAAGACATGAGCACCCCAAGGCGATACACTGGGCCGAATGAAACCCTTATCAAGCAACTCCTATAACTGTTCTTTTAATTCTTTCAACTCTGCTGGGGCCATACGATATGGTGGAATAGAAATAGGTTGAGTGTCCGGTAACAAATCTATGCCAAAGTCAATATCCATGTCGAGTGGCATATCCGGAAGATCCACTAGAAATACATCAGGAAAATCCCTTACTATAGGAACTGACTCCACGGTAGGAGTATCAACACTAACATCTCTCACATAGGCCAGATACGCATCACACCCCTTCTTAACTATTCGTTGAGCCTTAAGAAATGAAACAACCCTGCTAGGAACATGATCCAAGATACCTCACCACTATAGCCGCGGTAGACCTGGCATAGCCAACGTCATCGTCTTGGCGTAACAATCAAGGATAGCATGATAGGGCGACAACCAGTCCATACTCAAAATAATATCGAAATTCACTATACTGAGCAATAATAAATCAGCTCTGGTCTCAAAACCACTGATAACAATTAAATGTGACCGATATACGTGGTCCACAATAATAAATTCACCCACGGGTGTAGATACATAAACAGAAGAACTCAAAGAATCACGGGATACGCCTAAATACGAGGCAAAATAAGATGACACATAAGAATAAATGGAGCGTGGATCAAATAAGACTGATGCATCTCTATGACAGACCAGAATAATACTTGTGATAACAGAATCAGATGCAACGGCCTCTGTCCTAGAAGGAAGGGCATAATATATGGCCTGGCCTCCCCCTCTAGGGCGGCCTCTACCAATCCGACCTCCACCTCTAGCTGGCTGTCCAGGTGGAGTAGCAACGGGTGCAGTAATCATGGCCTGAGAAGCCTGAGGGCCCTGTGGAATAGGTGGGGCCTGAGAAATATGTGGAGGTGCACCTCTCCTCTAAGACTTTGAGGAACATATTCCCTCAAGAACATATCAGAATTTTGAGTCTAAGTAAGTGAAGTTGACTCGGCCGGACTATCTAACTCATATGCCTGCCACCACTGATAGGCCACTCCTCTAAGCTGGAATGCCGTGAAAGAAACCCCACTGAAATCCACAATACCCATGGTACGGAGGATACAGTTACATTCCTCCAGAAAATCCTAAGCATCCTCTGAAGCTAAACCGCTGAATGTGGGAGGGTGGTACTTTTTATACCTCTCGAGCTTGAGCTGCTCCCCCTCTGAAACTGTTATCCTAACCTCAGGCCGAACTGGGAAAACTGGTTGCACTGGTTTAACCTCTGAGGCATGGTCAACTTGGGCCCGTGGCTCAGAAGTACGGGCGGCGGGAATCTGTGCTTCTCCCCCGGCCTGAGATGTGGCAGGAGCAAGTGGAATCAACCCTGCCTGAGCTAGAGTGCCAAACATGCTCAAAATCTGGGCAAGGGTCTCCTGAAATGCAGAAGTAGTAACAGGCGTCTCAGGTGCCTGCTCTCCAACTGGAGCTACCGGTGGCTCTGCTGCAGCAGCTCGTGCAGGTGCTCTGGACGCACCACATGGTCTTCCTCGGCCTCTGGCACGGCCTCTGCCCCGGCCCCGGCCTCTTGCTGCTCCAACGCGGGCACGAGTGTCTGATCATCGGATCCAGTTGTGCGTGTCCTCACCATCTGTGAGAGAATAGAAAGACAATGGTTTAGAACTTTGAAGTCAACAGTGCGCACGATAAGGAATCAAAAAAGTGAATATTTTCCTAACAGTTCCATAGCCTCCCGAGGATAAGTACAGACGTCTCTGTACCGATCTACAAGACTCTACTAAACCTGCTTGTGACTCATAACGCCTATGAACCTAAAGCTCTGATACCAACTTGTCACGACCCCAAATTTCCTCCGTAGGATGTCGTGATGGCACCTAATCTCTAAGACTAGGTAAGCCTATCAATGCGGGATAACAATAGAAATCTGAAATAAATAATCTTAAAATTCACATAATTACAACTCCCAAAACCCGGTAGAAATAAGTCACAAACTACTAAGAATTTATCTTCAATGTATCTATATATATCAGGGTCTAAGAAAAACAAGGAAACAACATAATAATGATAGAAAGGGACTCCGGAGTCTGCGGACGCTGGCAGATATACCTCGAAGTCTCCCTACACCGGTAGCTCACTGATGTCTGAACTGGTAGGATGTACCTGGATCTGCATAAAAAGATGTGCAGAAGCGTAGTATGAGTACACCACCGCGGTACCCAGTAAGTGTCAAGCCTAACCTCGGTAGAGTAGTGACGAGGTCAGGTCAGCCCTACTGGAATAATAAAAGACAAGGTAAAATGTTTAACAATATAATAAAATGAAATGACAATGGAAATGAATCAAGTAAGTAGTATGTCACCAATTAATTACAAAAAATAATGGCAAATAATACCTCATGGAAACAAAGTAGAATTCTTTTCAACTTTAAGAAAATCACAACAATAATCAAAGACAACTGCGGCCATAAATTAATATCAACAAGGGCACTCCCGAGGTAGCACCTCTTAGTCCCAAATCATAAATAAATTCACAATATTTCATTTTCTTATATCACCGCGAGAGCCTTCACATTTAATTTTAAAGAAAAATACTTTTTCCGAAATAGCATCCCGCATTTTAGCCGCCCTTATCACACTGCATGACTTCTAGTAGTTTCCCTACTAGCCACGCGTATCAAGCCACCCTTATCTCATCGCATGCGTTTCAACACCCAGACCTTATACTACCGCATGCGTATCAATATCATAATATATCACAATTTGCACCCCAAGTGCCCAAATTATTCAATTTGCCAAAATATATCTCACAAAATATTCGAGAATAAATAACTCAACAAAAATAATATTTAAAAAAATTTAATACATTGCCTCAGTTCCAAATTTAAAATATCAAATACTTCATATTAATAATATTTCAATTGAAAAAATTCCACCTTCAAATAATGCACAGAATAAAAGAAACCAAGTTTCAGCTAAATAGGTAAAAATAATTAGCAGAAGAAAGTCAAGCAAATTTAAAGTATATAAATCAGATCAATGATGGAGAATATAACAAGATTTAATAATTTAATTAATATGCAACAACGATCTACACAATTTCAAAACATAAACTTTCACATTTAGCTCGTGTACACACTCGTCACCTCGTGTACACGACTTTCATCACATTATAATTATCACATCAATACCAATTCAAGGGAAAATTACCTCCACATAAGGTTAGACAAGTCACTTACCTCGAACCAAGCTCAATCAATCGGTAAGAATGTCTTTTTCACGAATATCCGACTCTGAATGGCTTGAATCTAGCCAAATAATTCGATACAGTCAACAAAAATTATAGGAATCAATTTCATAAGAAAATACTATATTCTTTTTTCAATAAAAATCTGAAATTAACTCAAAAATCGTCTGTGGGGCCGCATCTAGAAATCCGGCAAAACTTACAAAATCTGACAACCCATTTAATTGCGAATCCAACCATACCAGTTTTACTCAAATCCGACTCTGAATCGACACCGAAATCTCAAAAATTCGTTTCTATGGCCCTCGATCATGGCCCTCGATCATGGCTTCGATCATGGCCCTCGATCTTGGGCCTCGATCCTAATCTTCGATCCCGGGCATCGATCATGGCTTCTATCTTGGCCCTCGATTATGGCCCTCGATTCTGGCCTTCGATCATGGCCCTCGATTCTGGCCTTCGATCATGGCCCTCGATCCTGAGCATCGACCTTGGCTTCGATCCTGGGCTTGATTTTCTGGGCTCGATTTCTGCATTTCGAGCGGAAATTGCAGCAGCTTTTGCAGCAGCTGTTTATGTCTAACTTTTGATTTGTTAACAATCTGAAACTCACCCGAGGCCCTCGGGACCTCAACCAAATACACCAACAAGTCCTAAAACATCATACGAACTTATTTGAAACCTCAAATCATATCAAAGAATGCTAAAATCACAAATCACACCCCAATTCAAGCTTAATGAAACTTGAAAATTTCCAAAACTTCTACATTCGATGCCGGAACCTATCAAATCAAGTCCGATTGATCTCAAATTTTGCACACAAGTCATAAATGACATAACGGAGCTATAAAAATTTTCGGAACTGGATTCCGACCCCGATATCAAAAAGTCAACTCCCCGGTGAAACTTTAAAACTTTAATTTCTATTTTAGCCATTTCAAATCTAATTTAACTACGGACTTCTAAATAAAATTTCGGACACGCTCCTAAGTCCAAAATCACCATACAGAGTTGTTGGAATTGTCAAAATTCTATTCCGGGGTCATTTGTACATAAGTCGACATTCGTTTACTATTTGAACTTAAGCTTTAAAACTTGGAACTAAGTGTTCCAATTCATTCCAAAACCTCACCGGATCTAAACCAATTACTCCGGCAATCATATATCAGTTATAAAGTACAAAATGAGCAGTAAATAGGAAAATATGGCTACAACTTTTAAAACGACTGGCCAGGTTGTTACAGTTCTGGGATGGGCTGCACAAGTTATCATTTTTAATATTAGTATAGGTAGGGAATGTTATGGATTTTAGAAAAAATATGCAAGCAGCAAGAAGGTTGAAAATAGGATTGAAAAACTATCGCTAAAATTTTATTAATCATAGGGCTTTAAATAGCCAAATAAATAAAGTAGTAGACTCCTCCTACAACTAAATTACTAAACTCTTACTATAATTAAAATTCTAAATCTTCTAGCAGACTTCTCCTAAAACTAAATAACTAATTATTCTAGAAAACAGTAGCAGTAACAGATGCAAAATCCAACAGGGAAAAAGGTCAAGTACAGGCAAGGGCGGATCTAGAGTTCGACATATGTGTTCACGGGAACCCAATAGTTTACGGTGATACTCTGTTTATATATTAGGAAGTCCACTAAATATCTATAAATATTTGACAGTAAACCTAGTTATTATTGTAAATTTACTTGAGATCGATGTACGAAACCATAAGCTTCAAATCTTGAATCCGGCTCTGAGTATAGGTTGGCAAATTTGTAAACTAGAGTTTCTCTCGACCGATTATTGTTCTAAGCATGAAAAATGGAGTCCAAAATTTGATTTGCATAAGCTACCCAAAAATCGAGAATAACAGGCTGCTGATTCACACTATAGCTTTGCTAAACTATCCAAATGATTTTCTACAATAGAAGCATTTTGCGGGCGTAATCAAGAAAACAAAAAGGAAAATGAACCTTGCGACGAGACAGACATTCTCCGTGTGTTTGTTTCCGAAAAAAAAATTGAAAATGAGTTTTTCAAAAATCAAAAAGTGGTATTGATCATTTTTCAAAATTTTCAAAAAACGTTTTTTTCCCCGCTCACAAAACTGTAATACTTTTTCAAGTGAAATATATGTCCAAATATAAATTCAAATTTCAAATATCATTTTTCAACTTAACTCCAAATATTATTTTTTTATTTCAAAAAATTTAATTTTTATGTCCAAACGGTTACTAAATGTACAAATGCTTACATTAATTTTTACAAGAGACCGTTTTCACCGCTTAAAGATGATAATTCTTACTATTGCGCGCGTCAAGCTCGTCCCTTAAAAGTTAAAACTAAATAACAACACAAACCGAAAATAATAGCAAGCGAACAGAAAAATGAGTTTTATCTGTTATAATCACATGTCAGCAAGCTGGGCGTGGTTAGATAATTAAGATAAGAATGGGCTTAGCATATTAAGGATTAGCTTCTAAAAATGTCAGCAGCCCCAGGAAGTTGGAAGTTGGAAGTTGGAATAATATAATGCATAGCCAAAAGTTTGCAAAAATGTACATATCCAATCATCCGATTATCCAAATATATCCATACTCAAGTATGAGCGTTTAATTCTATCCACAGTCCAAAAAGCCCCGTCTTATCTTTTTCTCTCTTTGCACAAAAAGTGTGTGTAAATGAATGAATGAACCTTCCTCAATTGATCTTTTGTTAGGAAATTCAAGTCATCTAGAAACATAGTTAGGCTCAGAGGCAGGTCAAGGACGGGTTCTTAGAGTTTAAGGGCGGGTTCTTAGAGTTTAACTGAGCCTATTGCTTTCGCCTCGAATTATGTATACATATATGAGAAAAATAAAATATAATAAGATTAATTATAGTCATTCTTAACTCGTCGACTTTAGATCATAGATTTGCCTCTGACTAAGCTCGTACATAATATATATATATATTATATATTATTGTTGTTGTATATCTTCCAAGTTCTTTGATAATCTTTGAAAGTTACTCCAAGGTCTCAAATTACATAACAACACATAGTCTGTATATTTGTTAAGAGTCGAACCCAAAATTGTTGTCAGCTGCTATATTTGGCTTATGTCAAGAATCAAGACACTACAAAAAAATGGTCACTTTCTAATAATTATCTCCACAATTGCATCAAATTGTTATTAATAGCAAAACTTATTATTAGAACTTATAATATTTCATGTGCTTCAAAATTATGCTAGTTGGACTGGGAATATTCTTGGCAGAATCAGGTAAAGAAAGTTGGGTGCAGAATGTGTGGATGGGGTCATAAAATTTTTTGTTTTTTTTTGTGTGGATAAAGTCATAGTATATAATTTGCACCCAATTCCCTAATAATATTGTTTTAAACACCTTATATAAGTTTGAGATATTATATTTATTTAATTCATAACTTTAAATTTATATGTGGTAATTTTCTATCAATTTAAATTATTATATCTGTTGTTCAACTATTACTATATGATATATTAATTATTTTAATATTTTTATATTCAGTCAAATAATGTTACATTCAAGGAGAGGGAAAGTGCATACACGAAAGGGACACCTTCTGGACCATAGAGTGTGTTTGATGACTTTGTGGTTCATGTGCTTTTGTGTAATTTAGTTGTGAAGTTGTTTTCAAATTCTAACCAGAATTGTGGTAAAGTGAAAAATAATTTTTCATTTTTAATCAAAGATCTCGAATTTGAGCTTTACGTATGAAGTCGCGTAGCCTTTATTAATGAGCATTTTATCCTTAATATGGAATTTCCTGACGGGAATCTAAAATTTAGTTGAATTCAATACTGAACACCGAATATAAAACAAAAAAGGAATTATCAACCTTTGTGAAGTTGTTTTCAAATTCTAAGGTCTTGGAGAACCACAAATTTGGTTAAGGGTAGGTGAGAGCCCATTACGATGATATCAAAGAGCATGGCTTACGATATTTGAGGACCACATTTATCTTGACCATCAAAGCTGTTGAGTGGGAATTGTCAGTTTGTGCTAAAAACTTAAGTAGGTTGTCTATACCAAGCAAGACCAAGTGACCACACCCTTTCAAATCTTACTATCATTTTGTATTACAATTTACCAAGTAACTATATACACAGGAGGCACAGTTTTGACGTAACGGTAAAGTTATCTCTATATGGCCTATAGCACGAGGTCGAACTGTAAAATCAGTCACGTAATAACGGTTGCTTTAAGGTAGAATGTCTACATCACACTTGTACGGGCGAAAAACATCACGATATGTATTGACGAAGTTAGCATGGAGGAAGCCTTCGGGGACTGCCACGTGTCGTCAATAGGATACAATGACCTGGCCTCAAAGGGTCGACGTCATGAGAAAACAACGTGTTATCGACGGGGTTGAAGTGACTCGACAAAGGATGATGACGAGCATTCCTCTTCGGAAGGCAGTAACGGCTAGTTCTAGGATCACTATTCCTTGGAGAATATTCCTCCAGTTGTACTATCTAGGGTTTTTGAGGCCCATGTACCCTTATACATAGAGATATGTAGTTATAAGGGGGATTGGACATTCATGGTAAAGAACAAGACATTGACATTCTCTGTATATTCTCTCTTTATCATATACATACAAAGTTTACCCTTTTGCATTCTTATCTATCTTTTCTCTCTGGATCCAAGAGGGAACCGAATATTCAAAGGCTTATCATTATCCACCATTGTCAGAAGAATTATTAGAGAATCTCACTTTTATCGGGTGACCTCTACTCATTTATTTACTTGAATGCCATTTATTGCTATTTATCGCTCTTTCGTCATATTCTTGAGTTGCTAATTACTCCATTATTGATATTATTGATTGCTACCCAACAATACACGTGGGATATTATTTATAAATACACTTGATCTATCATTTGGACATTAATATTGACTAAGATTAACCATTTTCTCTACAAATCTAATTGTATAAAACCTAGATCTAAATTTTGGGTTATACAATACCCCCTTAGTATTGCATCCTTTCCCGAATTACTTATGTACTATAGTGTAAAAAATATTACAAAATCAAATTACTTTAAATTACTTAAGTAATATAAGTAAATTCGTATGATGTAGTAACTAATAATCCGAAAAAAGTAACTAACCTACTATTACATTCACACATTTAAACTATACTAGTCTCTATGTTCGCGCATTGTACGAGAAATGCATATTGACAGTAATAAACTTTCAATTGCATATACTATTGAACCTGTACACAATACGAAATTAGTTTCTTAAAATAAAAAAAAATGCAATATATCATACAAATCAAGTCATGAATAGTATTTTGACATAATATAGGGGACAAATTGAAACTAAATATTCTGAAATCACATAGTTATGTGCCTAAAGTTGTAAAATAAATTAAAGAATACACTATTATTTATTATGTTATCTGATGTTATGATTAATTTTAGTTAAGTCATAAGTTATATGACGTCTAATATATATCTTAAGATAAAGATATATTGATAATGGAGAAAACAAAGCTTAAAAGTCATTTAGTCAATAATGTCTTTTATCGAACTTTTTTTAGTCGGACGTTATTTTATTTCAAGTATTACACATTTTTATGTCTAAACATTTTAATTTCTTAGCCACACATTGAAAACACATTTGTGTGATTATACAGAAGAAATCATATTATACAGAACTTATCGCTAGGAAATTATTCAACTCAAATTCTTATTAATCCATCTCTTAGAAAGCGCAGGGGTCATCATGTGTCTATACAATAATATACTTGCTCATATCAAAATGTTTTAGTATGTCCAAATCAATTATCACAGAGAACATTGCGATGTAATTTAGTATATATATGTTTGAAAGTAATTAATTTATTATGCGTAATCATCAATTGAAATTTAGCGTTTCTGAGTTGCAAATTAGTGTATATATTAAAACTCTTTGAAAGTAATTGATTTATTATGAGCGGTCATCAATTGAGAATTAGAGTTCTGAGTTGCAAATTATTATATACATTAAAAGATTGTCATACCTACCAAATCAAATGTTATATCCCAAATTATATTTTTTTTGATGAAATAATTCAATTTTGAAGGGTATACAAAATTGGTCAATATTTGAATTAGAAGGACCCATCTTTGGGTAAAAAGGAAATAATTTCCTAATCATTACAATTTACCCTTATTTATTTACTCCTACATAAATTTATAGATTATTTTGGTATAATAAAAAATTAAATTCTATTTAAAAACTACCTCTAATTTTGAAGCTAAAACAAGATATGCTGCTAAATATATGTTTTACACGTTTAAGCTTATTCTAACTTTTTGTTTCTTTTAGGTATTCTTTCATGTGTTTAAACAAGGAGTTAGAGTGACATTGGAATATTATGTTATGTTGTGGCTTAAGAAATTCTTCTTCATGTTTTCCAATGACAAGTGGCTTTAAAGAATTTCTATTATTAGTTGGTAACTAATTCCTTTATTTTAGGCACTATAACTTGATTCACGTTATTTTATAATTTTGAAATTTTCTAGTATTAGTTGGTTTCAAACTCCTATATTTTAGGTACTAAATGTTACAATTTTATCCCATATTCTATTGTTGTTTTTGAAGAAATAATTCAATTTTTAAGGGTATAAAAGTCGGTCAATATTTAAGGGATATTTTTGTCGTTCAATATTTATCGATCCAACATTCATGCTTTAATAATAATATAGATAGATATAGATGTAGATATAGATAGATAGATGTATAATAATATAGATATATAAATAGAAATAGATAGTTGTAGATATAAATATATACATCCTCAATTGCGGAAGATATAGGGAAAAATAAGAACCATTAATAAGTGTTATAGTTTTTCTTTTAAGCTTTATAAATCGGTAAATCATTTAAAATTTGATCATAAGTTAAAATTCAATTTACAACATATGTTGTAGTAAATTACGTAAGACACTTTAATTTTTAAAAGAAAATTATTAATGTGGTTTTCTAATTCAAGGAGGATCAACTTTATAGGGTCGATGTATATATGTGTAGTTTAAATCGAAAAAGAAGTCCACCATTGAGTAATTTAATTACAATTAAATTCTTAAACTATACAAATATTTAAGGGCATAAAAGTCGATCAATGTTTTAGGGATATTTCAGTCATTCGACATTTAACATAAATTATTTGTACTTTTATAATAATCTAGATAGATAGATAGATATATGGATACTGTTAAAAAAAATTACTTTGTAATTGTATATAATTTAATTTCTTTGTCGAATTATAAAACGTGGCAAAAGATCATCCACTCCAGACAAAATATTGAATAATTGATCGAAACGAATAACTATAGTACATTCATAATAAAGAAACAAAAAAGGTAGTTCAAAACCTCTCAGGAAACGGACAAGTTCCAAATATACCCATGTACTTTCGAAAATGGTCTAAAAATATCCCTCGTTATACTATTGAGTTATTTATACCCTTGCAGTCATACTTGGGGTTCAAATATACCACTCATTTAAACGGAAGGACACGTGTCATCGTCTTATTGGCCAATTCAAAATATCTCCTAATTAATTAAAAATACCCGTTATCCATACACAAAAAATAATTTTATAAAGCAATTTATTTTTTGTATAAACTGGAAAAAACTAATTTTTTTTTACTAAATACTGAAAAAAACAAAAATATTTGTTTTTCCAGTTTTTACAAAAAAGCTGCTTTAAAAAAATAAAAAATATTTTCTAAAACAATATTTTTGTAAAAACTGAAAAACAATTTTCTAAAGCAATTAAAAAGGGGAAAAAACTGATTTGTTTTACTAAAAACTGAAAAAATCGAAAATATTTTTGTCCAGTTTTTAGAAAAAATATTGCTTTAAAAAAAAACTGAAAAATAATTTTTAAAATAATTGTTTTTTGTAAAAACAAAAAAACAAAAACTGAAAAGTAATTTTCTAAAGCAATATTTTTATAAAAACTGAAATAACAAATTTTTTTTCCAGTTTTTAGTTAAAAACAATTCAGTTTTTTTCAGTTTTTAATTGCTTTAGAAAATTATTTTTCAGTTTTGTTTTCCAGTTTTTACAAAAATATTGTTTTAAAAATATTTTTCGATTTTGTTTAAGCAGATTTTTTTGTAAAAAATGAAAAAATAAATATTTTCGTTTTTTTTTCAGTTTTTAGTAAAAAACAAAAATCTGTTTTTTCCAGTTTTTACAAAAAGAAATTGCTTTATAAAATTATTTTTCGGGTATGGATAATAGATATTTTTAATTAATTAGGAGATATTTAGAATTAGCCAATAAAATGATAACACGTATCCCTCCGTTTAAATGAGGGGTATATTTAAACCCAAAGTATGACTGCAGGGGTATAGATAACCCAATAGTATAACGAGGGGTATTCTTAAACCATTTTCGAAAATACAGAGGTATATTTGGACCTTCTTCGTACTAGAAATGTAGATGGGGAATATCCATTATTACAGTATGTGAAACTTTATCTATATAGCTATAGATACTCCTAAATCCAGCACATTTTAGCATCAATTTTCAGCAAACGAGACATTCTGGCTCATAGTCGTTCAATACAAAGCTTATAATCCCACCCCCCCCA
>AWOL01S0026300.1:27593-42722 GCA_000715115.1 Nicotiana otophora | reverse complement strand
TATGATATGCAATGAAATGAATATGACTGAGTATGAATTTTTAATTTAAAACAAATAATTCACCGCAATATGACCTCTGTGGGTCCCAATAATACTGGCACATAGCCTCAATCATGACTTTTAATATGTTTTTCAGCTTAATTTCTCTAACTCATAAAACGCATGGAAAATGCCAAGATCATTTAACTACAAAATTCCACAGAAACAATTATGTCATAATTTCTATAGTGCACGCCCACATGCCCGTCACCTAGCATGTGCGTCACCTCCCAACAATTCACGAAATATGTATATTTAGGGTTCATACCCTCAACTCTAAGATTAGAAGAGTTACTTACCTCGAACAAGCCGAGTCCAATGTCGAGCAAGCTAAATAATGCTCCAGAAATTTCATTCTTCGCGCATCAACTTCCAAATGGCTCGAATATAGTCACAATTAATTTGATTCAGCCCACAAAATTTATAGGAATTAGTTCCATATTAAAATACTAATATTTCCACAAAATTCAAAATTATGCCCCAAAAATCACCCGTAGGGCCCACATCTCGAAATCTAATAAAACTCACAAAATACGACAACCCATCCAATTCCAAGTTCAACCATACTAATTTCACTCAATTCCGACTCCAAATCGGTATTCAAACTTGAAAAATTTGTTTTGTGACATTATAGACATTTCCTTCTATTTCTCTTGAAGATTCAATAATCTTACACCAAAAATGAAGATTAATTCATGGAATATAATCACAAGGGAGTTAAGAACCCTTACCCCAAGTTGTGTGAAAAATTTCCTCTCCAAAATCACCCCACCCGAGCTCCAAAATCCGAAATGGGTAAAAATGATGAACCCTCGAATTTAAGGTTCTGCCCCAGCGATTTCCGCATCTGCGGACAATATTTGCGCACCTGCGCATCCGCTTGTGCGAGAAAAATGTTGCATGTGCGGACTTCGGTTGCCTGCCCAGTTTACACATCTACGAGGAAACCATCGCATTTGTGAGGCCGCATCTGCGGGAAAGACATCGCAGATGCAAAACTCCTCAGCTTCCAGCCATCTCGCTTCTGCGCTCACGTAGGAGCGGAATTTCCCTCGCACCTACGACCAATGCTCACAGTCCCTGCCCGCATCTGTGCTTGCCAGGCTCGTTTCTGCGAGCTCGCACCTGCGATGGAATTTCCGCAGGTGCGATTGCATCAGATGGCAGAAATTTCAGCTTTTTCTCCTACGTCTGAATTGATCCGTTAGCCATCCGTCTCCCGAGCTCCTCTGGACCCCGTCCGAACATACCAACAAGTCCCATAACATAACACAGACCTACTCGAGGCCTCAAATCACACCTAACAATATCGAAACGACGAATTGCGCCTTAATTCAAAATCAACGAACTTTGAACTTTCAAATTCTACATCTTGTGCCGAAACACATCAAATCAATCTAGAATGACTTCAAATTTTGCACACAAGTCACATTTCACATTACGTACCTATTCCAATTTCTAGAATCGAATTCCGACCCCGATATCAAAAAGTCAAATCTCCAGTCAAACTTCCCAAAAATTTAACTTTCGGCATTTCAAGCCTAATTCCACTGCGGATTTCCAAATAATTTTCCGGACACGCTCCTAAGTCCAAAATCACCATACGGAGCTATTGGAATTATCTGAATTAAATTCTGAGGTCGTTTACACATAAGTCGATATCCGGTCACTATTTTAACTTAAGCTTTAAACCTTGGAACTAAGTGTTTCAATTCATTCCAAAAACCTCACCAGATCCGAACCAATTTCCCCGGTAATTCACACAACAACTGTAAAGTACAATTTGAGTAGTAAATGGGGAAACAAGGTTGTAATACTCAAAACGACCGGCCGGGTCGTTATAACATCGCAAATGCGATAAACCAGAACCAGCACTCAAAACATTAACAAAAACAATTCGAAACAATCCGAAACTCACCCGAACTCCCGAGGCCCCAAACCAAACACCCACACAAGTCTAAAAACATAACACGAACTCGCTCGAGCGATCAAATTAGCAAAATAACCTCTAGAATCCCGGATCCGACGCCAAAACGATGAAGATCAAAGGGAACTTCAAAACTTCTAGAATCACAACCAAACGTTCGAACCATATCAAGTCAACTCCAAATGGCGCCAATTGTTTCAGGCAAGTTCCATGTGATGAAACGAACCTACTCGTGGCTTCAACTCATGCATAACAACCTTGAAACGGTGAATCGCACCTCAAGTCAAAATCAATAAACTTTGAAACTTCAACTTCTACAACCAATGCCGAAATCTATAAAAACACGTCCGATTGACCTCAAATTTTGCACATATCACATTTGAAATTGCGGACCTATCCCAACTTCCAGAATCGGAATCCGAACCCGATATCAAAAAGTCCACTCCCGCTCAAACTTTTTAAAAATTCAACTTTCGCCATTTCAAGATTAATTCGACTACGGACCTCCAAATAACAATCCGGACGCACTCCTAAGTCCAAAATCACCCAATGGAGCTAACGGAACCCACGAAATTCTATTTCGAGATCTAATACTATAAGGTCAAACTTGGTCAACTCTTCCAACTCAAAGCTTAAATCTTGAAATTCATTCTTTCAAATTAATTTCGGATAACTTGAAAACCAACACCAACGATTTGCGCAAATCATAATACATCATGCGGAGATATTCGAGCCCTCAAACTACCGAGAAAAGTACAATTGCTCAAAATGACCAGTCTGGTCGTTACAACTTTTTTACATTGTGTTTGGATGATGATATAAAAATAGAGTCATCCGAGTCACTTGAGGAGTCAAGGAATGAGGAACAAGGTGTCTACATTCTGGAATTCTTCTTGCCAGAAAGTCGGAATTACACACCTCATCTAAAGGCCAGAAAGTGCAGAATACTATATTGTTTCCTTGGGCCAGTTAGATTCGTTCCGCCACCCCAGGAGCATAATCATAAGCTTGAATCCAAACTTGGGGTTCAATTCATAAGCTCGAGGTGGTAGCAAAAAACGGTTCATGTCGTGCCGCGACGTTAAACCAAGCGCTTGTTGGGAGGCAACCTAGCTTTACTTATATTTTTATTATTGTATTATTCTTGTAGTGTCGATTTTTGATTTTTTAGGAGCATGAAAAGCAGAGCCATTAGAAGGATGCAACAGCAAACCAGATGGTTGGAACTAAATGTGAGGTACCCGCACGAAGGACCAGACCTGGGAGAAGTCTGAGTACCCCATGAGCTACTAGTGCTTCGATCTTTGGCTTACCAGGGAGTTTCTGTTAACCTATTATATTTATGGGTGTACATTGGGGACAATGCACAATTTTAAGTGTGAGGTGAGGAGATTGTATGGGTCACTTTCTATGCTATTTTAGTTGTGTTAGTTTAATTCATTAATTTTTTTTCTTTTCAAAAAATAGAAAAAATTGGACTTTTCCCGACGATGGATCTCCTAGACAGCTTTCTTGAGAGATTTAAGTCTAAAGAAAAAAAAGAATTTTGTTGTAGGTAGTGTAATAATCTTTCGTGATTTTTTTTTGTGCCTCGGTTCTTTTTCATGGGATGTAGTTTGAACCGGGCCATAGTTTTTTATTTTTAGAGTAGAATAGGATTTAGGGAATAAAAGAAGGAAGATGAAATTCCTAGGCGCTTTTTGACTTGTTTGATAGTAGCATATTTAGGCTCTAGCATGTGTATTACCTTCCCTATAGTTTGAAATTACTTATGATGCCTTATTGAGTCAGATAGCAGGTCTATTGACGCCTATGTCTCATTTTCCTGGCTCGCGTTCACTTTGTGCTTAATGCTTAATATTTTGCGGCTCCGTGAATACTTGCAATTATTTGAGAATCGAAATGGAACCGTTCTTAGTGAGTCATGTGCCATGTGCGGTGAGAAATTGTATAGTCTGTGTCATTACATTAGAGTCTAGAACTTGCCCGGCATGTGAGCTGAAGTAAAATTTTAGGTCGATTTGAAAAATAATTTTAGGCTTTATTTGATTCTTTTGAACTTAATGCTTGCCGAGAATAGTTGGGCGTGATCGTCCTCTTTAGTGGAGGGCTCACAAAATTTCTTTGTAGTCTTTCGTTCATGTACTAAATCACACGCAAAGGTGTGCTATATTAGCCATTTTATAACTGATGGATAACAAGCTTTCCATGATCAAATAATAATTTCTATCGTCTAAGTAATTTAAAGTTAAATTGAATTAAAGAAAATACAAGATGTTATTAGTGAAAAAATAGACAAAATATTATCTACTTTAATAAATATTGAAAAGTTAGTTTGAAAGAGAAGATTTTACTTCGAATATAAATCTGGCGACTAAGTAAACGAACTGATGGTAAGCATCCTCCACTTCCAACTAAGAGGTTGTGAGTTCGAGTCACCCCAAGAGCAAGGTGGGGAGTTCTTGGAGGGAAGGATGCCGAGTTTCATTTGGAAACAACCTCTCTACCCCGGGGTAGGGGTAAGGTCTGCGTACACACTACCCTCCCCAGACCCCACTAGTGGGATTATACTGGGTGGTTGTTGTTGTTGTTGACTAAGTAAACGAACTTAAACTTTTAAAGCGTGTGAAAACGTATATCAAAATATTATTAACTTAATACTGCCAAACAATATAATTTGCAATTATAAAGAGGGTCAGACGGATCAAGAAAAACGAATTTATTTTAGATTGCAATACTATGTTCTTTATCCATATCAAAATATTCGCACAGGTTTGACTTTTAGTACAAACTAAATTTGAATTCTCTTCTTTTTAGGAAAAATGACTATTGTTTGAAAACTTATTATTGGACGGAGCTATAATTTAGCTAATAAGATTCTGTAACTACTAATTGCTTGTTATGGGCCGTATGTCGATGTATTCAATTCGGATATATTCGTTCTTATATATTTTACATTGTATTTAATTTTACTGTATTGAATTCAGTTGTATTCAAACAATAAAAAATCAAGAAATAGGATGCATACCGCTCTATTCAATTCAGCTATATACATTGTATTCAATTCGGCGGTATTCATTTTTAACTATTTTACATTGTACTGAATTTCACTGCATTCAATTCGACTGTATTCAAACAACAAAAAATCACAAAAACAGTGATATTAAGATATATTTAATTCACTATATTCATTCGTAGTTGCTTTTACAATGTATTCAATTCACTATATTTAATTCGGCTGTGTTACAATAAAAATTAAAAAAATACATGAATATGTCATAAAAAATAACCTTCAGAATACATAAATACAAGCGAAAATACAAAAAAACAAACTATATTTGCATTGAAAAATATAAAATACACTCAAATTTGAGTGCATTTGTACAGAATACAATGTATTTGTATTATTATATGTGACTTAATAACAAAGAAAAGAAAAAAATTCGTCAGAGATCGCGTCTTCGGACCAAACAAAACACAGTATACATTGTATTGGAATTAAAAATAAAGATGAACAAAAAATCCGACCTGAGAATACACTACGGCATTTTCGCCGCGGGGTGGATATTTTAGCCCAGATTTCAACGCCTCTTAAAGTCGCAGTAAGATCACACTTGCAGTTCTTCCTTGAGAAAAAAGAAGTCACTTGCTTTTTCTTTTGAAAATTACTGTTAGTCAAACTTGAAGAAGATATATATGAGCAATATAATGGACCTATCATGATTTTGTGACTTTCAGATTTGGATCTGACGGAGATAACAGAAGGGAAGAGAGAGGTGGCCGGTGATGGTAGGTTAGAAATCCGTATTTCACCCGTAGTATTGCACTCTAATTACTATATTTTATATGTGTTGAGCTGAAATGATAGTAAATTACACTTATTACGTATTTTATGCCTTGTAGGAAATGATCCCGGGCTGTTAAGGTAATTTGGAGCTAAATCGAATATGTTGGAGCTTTGAAATCAGAGTAGAAGCCCAAGAAATTAAGCCGGAATCACGTTCGAGAGTCGAGGATCAAGTCTCGATGTCAAAAAGTGGATGAAACAATTTACTCTGAGAAAAAGACACAGTCGCGCCGCATGGGGCGCTGCGAGGCTGTCACGACCCAAAACTACGTGACCGACATCCGGCACACTATCTGACCCGAGCAAACCAAACCATGTGATGCACCCAAATTATATGCATGAAAACCAATTTCACTGCGGAAGCTCCTTGAAAATCATATACATTTTCAAGTTAAATGATAAGATATTTTCCAATTCAAAATCACCCATGTCGCCTTTCATGATAATAACAATGAGACTAAGTAAAATAAATATATTTTCATGTATGTCATGTACAACCCCGCACTACAACTTTTCACAACTATCTATGGAGCTTCTATACCAAAGAATATCATTAAACACTTGGGCTAATACCCGACTAGCATAAATTAAGAAAACAACATGATAGCTACCACGAAAAAAGGAGTGGTGCCTCACCATATACCTTAGGAAGAGAGTCATCCTAGCTCTGACCGCATGTCACGTATCATACCTCATCCTGAAATATGTAAAGTAAGCAGGGCCCTGGAGGGGGCTCCCTAAGGAATGTGTACACCACAACGATACTCAATAAGAATTATAGACTCTCTCTAACTTAAGTTCTTGGGACAAACTTTATAAAAATAATGCACCAATATTTGATATAAAACGATAAGCTATTTTTATCAATTCATGATACTTGTCATTTTAAATAAAACCCAAGTGAAATATAACCCACAATATAAACTTTTAAAATATTTATATCAATCCAAGATTTTTGGATAAAATTATACAAAATCATTTTCATTTGCTTTAAGTCATTGAAATAACTTTCGGCTCTGTAGGCCTAAACATAAGAAAATCATCCTTACCTTTCACAAGGAGTACTATACCATCACCAACATAAGAAGGTCAACTAGGTTATGTATCTAGCGGCAAGTATCATATACCCTACTTGCTCAGGTCGTCTCACTGTAGTGCCGTACGAATCGACTCAGCCATGCTAATAATAGCACAAAATAGTACCCTCTCGAGGGAGAGCACTCTACCGTAGTCTATACCACAAAGTGGCCATCTGCGCTTACACCGGCACGTGTAGTTTCATGACGACGAACACAATATATCTGAAGTCAATCTCGGTGAACACCAGTAACTCCCAAAATATTTGATACTTCAAAAATAGATTCATAGCATAGTAGCCTCAAATGATCTATTTTTATCAAATCATAACATTAATAAAAAAATCAAAACCATTTGAACATAAATTAATTAAACAACCTTTTACATATTGAAGCCTTTAGCAATTTAACATCAATCTTTAAAAGATATCACATGTGCTATTCTACTCATCAATTTTCAAAAGAAATACTTTTCATGAAGACTTATCTTTAGCACTCAAATATGTATACTCTTGTCAATACGAAAGTTTTGATAAAAACTTATAACATTTACGTTGAGTGTCATTTTGCCAACAAGATTTAAATAAAATTTTATAAAACATCATGACACTACATATGCAACATAATATTTTTGTACATGGAGACATCCGTACTTGTTTGTCCCTACAAGTACGAAAGCACATTTGCAAATAACTTAAGTATTAACTCGAAATATGCTTTTAGAGAAAGTCCCTCAAGTAGAGTAAGTTTTAATCAACTTACCTCACTTTCGCTTTATTAATATTCACAAGCTTTCACTCCTCTTCCATCATTCCAATATTGATTAAAATGCTCAAACATCATCAATAAGTCGATATCTAGAATTAGATATCCTAATTACATCAAAATATGACCTAAGATATTGATCAATATCCATATATGGCTCATAAGTTGGCTACAAGCCTCCAACAACTCAAATCGCCAAATAGATTTGCATGCTAGACCATTCAACTTCATTTTTATATTTTAATACACATTCGAAGTCATTAATGATACTACATTAACTTTCCAATGCCACCAAGCTACTATTCATCGTCTTTCATAATCAACACTTGCAAAATATACAATTCGGGTGATTAAGTAGTTGATCACTTTCAACTTTTGCTAACAAATAATTCCATAGGTTCATTGTATTCATCAATTTCATAGCCAAGATTATTATTCATCTTCTCTCTTATTTTTTCAAAAGTACTATTCATTCCATGAACAAGAGTTTTATAATCCAATTTTTCAACCATTAAAACTTGTAACAAATGCTTCAAATACTTCTAACTACTCATAATAAACGAGTTTGAAGCATTGGAATTACCTCTAGTAGATCAATCTTGAAAAATTACAACTTTGGTGGTTTTTGTATTCTTGAGGATTTGATGATGAAATATAGAGTTTGGATGCAAGAATGATGTTAGAACTCATGTATATTGAGTAAGAATCAACCCAAAACATCATTAACAACTTACCTTAGTTGATTGGACTTGATTTGAGCTTAAATTCGCCTCTTCACCTCAAGAACCCTAACCCCCAATATTCAAAATACTCTCTTCTCCCAATTTTGTATTTATAGGTCCAGATTTCTGGGTTTCGGATGCGGTCCCGGATGCTTCATATCCCCAGTTTACTCCTCTTCGAAGCCCGGACGCGGACCCGGACGCTATGGCAGTACTTCACTGCCAGCCTTTAGTATTGTGATCATAACTTCTTGTAGGAATATCCAAATGCCTAACGGTTTGAAGCGTTAGAAACTAGACTCGAACATATTTCATTTGATTGGCTGTACATTACATAAATCCTTATATATATGTAGATATGCTCGTCCAAAATTAGGTCTTGTGTGTACTCATTTGGAACTTTAGTCTATCATGTAATTTCCAACTTGACTTAGATTTAGGGTTCTCTTTAAACCCCACATCACTTATAGTATGCCTCGTACATTTATTATCATATCAAATTAATATCCATCATATTAATAGTTCTCGTCTTCATACAAAATAATGTAATTAGCGCACATCAACTTTCTTAATAGCGCTTAAGTATTTCAAAATTTTTCGGGGTGCTACATTCTCCCCCACATAAGAACATTCGTCCTCATATGTTTACAAGTCACTTATAAGCATAGAGTTACCATCCTTTTATCTCCAACCATTATGCATAGGCACTTATCACTATATGGGTCTTATACTTCCTTTCCAAAATCTCAATTTACTTATGGCCCTCAAAATTTGGCTATCTTTATAAATTCTTAAAACTTTCGGTAGAGTTTCTCTTATAACTAGGACTATCCAAAAGAATTTAACCTGTCCAGAACAAGCCCCCACACGGGCACCAATAACAATATAGCTCAACAACTAGCAATAAAGAATATGATGAACTATTTAGTCCCCACACGACCTTACAAATACCATAAGTGCGTCAAGGATATACTTTTGTACTTTAAGTATTTACATACCTGCATACTGCTCAGTATTAATAATAGCCACTTGACATAGTACCCATATCACTATTGAACATATGTGTATTCTTTCATCATGAGTACGTCAAGTTGTACCTGAAAAATATCTTGAAGTAAACTAAAATCTCTCCGTGATTGGAACTTTTACAAATTTCATATTTTTTGGATAATATAGAATATCTCATTTCCATGCTGCCTAAATTCTAAACTTCCTCGAAGCTATGGCTCATGCTTTGTGAGAGCGAACTTATATTGCCCACTTGGTATCTGCAAACTTATTCATTTCGACTCATAGTCTCAAAATTTTATCATAACGAATACTTTCAAATTAGTCTGTTGTCTTTTATGAATCCTGTTTTCAGGAAAAGTTTTCCAACTTAAGACTTTTTGTCACGACCCAAAATCCAACTAGTCGTGATGGCACCTAACCCAACCCGCTAGGTAAGCCAACCTTTAATTATCCAATTCCAATAATAATTATTAAAGCAATTTAAGTGAATAAAGATCTTAATCTTATACAATCCCTAAGAATTGTTAGTACAAATCATGAGCTTCTAAGAATAGAGTATACAAAGCGAAAATAAAATAAATACATAGTCTGTTTGAATAATACATAAACAGAGCTTTTATAAATCTAAGGCTACCCTGAACAAGAGGCAGCTACAACAGGAATGCATGTACATCTTTAAGTCCCGCAACCATCGAGCACAGCAACAACAGCAGCCAACATCTGCATGCAAAGTGCAGAAGTGTAGTATCAGTACAACCGACCTCATGTACTGAGTAAGTAACAAACTTAGCTGTAGGTTGAAAGTAGTGATGAGCTTCTACTAAGGCCGGTTCCATAACCAATAGTTCACAACAGTCCATAACAATATAAAGCAAATAATACCAGAAGTAACTCAGAGATAAAATGCTCAGCCAAATCATGATTTCAAAAATAATAGTTCTTCCTTTCAAATACATCAGTGAAAACCCAAATCGTTTGCCAAAGTTGCCAAAAATATGAATAGTTTGAAAACAATAATTTCTCCCAAAATCTTTTCAATAATAAATAAAATGTTTCATTTTTCTTCCAGATAACCCGTGTAAAACAAATGCATCACTATGCTCATCTGTAAAAATGTGTGAGAAATCATGAATGATGTGATGTTGTACAACATGAGGAAAATACATCTCTATACCCGTATGTCATATGTGTATGCCAATGCGATGCAACTCAGTGATAAAATCATAAACAGCCCCTCAGGCAGAACGTCACTCATATACAGCCCCTCGGACAAACCTCACAATCACTCATGCCTCTCGGGCATACCTCACAGTCACTCATGCCACTCGGGCATACCTCACAATCACTCATGCCACTCGGGCATACCTCACAATAACTCATGCCACTCGGGCATACCTCACAATCACTCATGCCTCCCAGTCACTCGGCACTCGGCACTCGCACTCAGTTAGGTACCTGCGCTCACTGGGGGTGTGTACAGACTCCAGAAGGGCTCCTTTAGCCCAAGCGCTATAATTGTCACGGACAACTCACGTGCTGCACGGACAACTCATGTGCTGCATGGACAACTCACGTGCTATATTAATAAAGTATATAAAGCATGCTGCAGGCGGGCAGCCCCGATCCACATAATAATCCTCACAATCAGGTCCTCGGCCTCACTCGGTCATCAATCTCTCCAGTCTCTCGGGCTCACAATGTCATGAAAATAGCCCCAAAATAATGATATGATGTATCAATAAATAACAACAGAGACTGAGATATGATATGCAATGAAATGAATATGACTGAATATGAAATTTTTAATTTAAACAAATAATTCACAGTAATGTGACCTTTGTGGGTCCCAATAATACTAGCATATAGCCTCAACATAATTTTTAATATGCTTTTCAGCTCAATTTCTTTAACTCATAAAACCACATGGAAAATGCCAAGATCATTTAACTACAAAAGTTCACAAAAACAATTATGTCACAATTTATATAGTGCAAGCCCACACGCCCGTCACCTAGCATGTGCATCACCCCCTAACAATTCACAAAATACATATATTCAGGGTTCATACCCTCAACTCCAAGATTAGAAGAGTTACTTACCTCAACCAAACCGAATCAAATGTCGAGCAAGCTAAACAATGCTCCAGAAATCGCATTATGCGCGTATCAACTCCCGAACGGCTCGAATCTACCACAATTAATTTGATTCAGTCCACACAATTTATAGAAATTAATTCCATATGAAAATACTAATATTTTCCACAAAATTCGAAATTATGCCCCAAAAATTACCCGTGGGGCCCACATCTCGAAATCCGACGAAACTCACAAAATACGACATCCCATCCAATTACAAGTTCAGCCATACTAAGTTCACTCAATTGTGACATTATAAAAATTTCCTTCTATTTCTCTTGAAGATTCGATAAGCTTACACCATAAATGAAGATTAATTTATGGAATGTAATCACAAGGGAGTCAAGAACACTTATCCCAAGTTGTATGGAAAAATTCCTCTTCCAAATTGCCCAAACCGAGCTCCAAAGTCCGAAAATGGGTGAAAAATATTGAACCCTCGAATTTTAAAGGATTCTGCCAAACATTTTCGCACTTGCAGCACATTAGCCGCTTCTGCGGCGTCGCATTTGCGACCAAAAACACGCTTCTACGGAGAAGCACTGGAGGTCTGCCTTCGCACCTGCGGAAAAATACCATCATCTACACATTCGCAGGTGTGCGCCCTGTCGCTTCTGCGCTTCCAATCCGCTTCTACGCTCAAAGAAAATCTTCGCTTCTATGGAACCCTTGCTCCCAACAAAAGTTTCCGCTCCTGCGACCCTTCGTCACTTCTGCGACCCTCGCACCCGCGCAAACTAGCCGCAGGTGCGGTCATACCAGAACTAGAACCTTCAGCAATGCAACATGAAGTGAAAATGATCCGGACCTCATCTGAAACTCACCCAAGCCCCTCGGGACCCCATCCGAACATACCAACAAGTCCCATAACATAACACGGACCTACTCAAGGCATCAAAACACACATAACAACATCGAAACGATGAAGCACACCTAAATTCAAAATCAATGAACTTTGAAACTTCAACTTCCACAACTGATGCCGAAACCTACCAAATTACGTCCGATTGACCTCAAATTTTGTACACTAGTCATAAATGACATAATGAAGCTATTCCCATTTCCAGAATCGGATTCCGACCCTGATATCAAAAAGTCAACCCTTCGGTCAAACTTTCAAAAATTCAACTTTCGGCATTTCAAGCCTAATTCTACTACATAACTCCAAATAATTTTCCGGACACGCTCCTAAGTCCAAAATTACCATACGGAGCTATTGGAATCATCCAAACTCTATTTCGGGGTTGTTCACATATAAGTCGACATCCGGTCACTATTTTAACTTAAGCTTTAAACCTTGGAACTAAGTGTTTCAATTCATTCTAAAATCTCACCGGAACCGAACCATTTACCCTGACAATTTACACAACAACTGTAAAGTACAATTTGAGCAGTAAAGGGGGAAACGGGGTTGTAATACTCAAAACGATCGGCCGGGTCGTTACACTTTTAATATTCTAAAATCATCAAAACTATTTTGGAACGTTCTTTTATTCCTTCCAAAGACTAATAAGATATTTTACTCAGATTTATCCATCATATGATAATTTCATACCCCCACTTTCGCTCATACTTTAGAGCTCATGTTAGATTCATAAATTGATATTTATTGTTACTAACAAGTTTACTCTAAAAGTAGTTCAACTCACTTCGTTTGATTTCATGACACTAGTTGGCCACCTACTCACGAACATCGGTGTTTCAGTTTTATTTCTTAACTTTTACCAATTCCTTGACACCATTGAGTATCTTGTGATATTATTTTGCCAAATATTTGGGATTGCATTTATTTTCATGTGCACCGTAGACATGCTACCTTAGCCCGTAAGCTTTCAACAGTCGAGAGTCATCGTTATCATGATGGTACGTGCAACCCTTTAATATTAGTGCTCTTCTTTGAATCCGTGATTTTTACTGGCATGCTTTATTTTTTTTTGTGTAAAAGAGTCTCTTCTCATTCAGGAATGCGCATTACATTACCCTTTTCTATTTCTTCTCATGCTAAGTGTGCACACATTAAAATACTTACTTATTCTACTTCATCCACGTACAATTCAAAGTACTTCCTTGTTCTCCGCCAATACTTGAATTTAATTCAAATCGCACATGTCCCTAAAGTTGTAGGAATACATTCGAGTTGTCCATTAAATCTTTGACTATCAGACATAACGTTTAACACCCCTGATGCAGAACATCGTAACTATTACTTGTAATGAGTCTTTGATTCCCTACAAATACTTTATGGTAATTGTACTCATTCCATCATGAAGTTACCGAAGGTATTCTCTTCATGTTGTCTCTAGTAAATAAAATATCTTATGTTTCAAACCATTACCTTTAAGGTGAATCTTTTATGTTCTGATGCTCCCCCACTTAAGAGTAAACCCAATTCAAGCTCTTACTTTTCACTCGAAGTCATTATTAAACTTCTATCTCACATAACACTTTTCATTGACAATCAATTTGTTAACCCACTACAATAGGCTATTTATCCCTCCCAATTAGAAATCTCTATTTTACCGCTTCAATCTTTCATCGTACACTGACTTTTATTTCATCATTGTGCCGATATGCTCAATATTCTGACAATAGGATAGATTGGTTATACTCACAAGAACTTTCTTTGTTCATTTTCATATCCAAGTATCACTTCGCTACTAGCTGCAATATATATTGCTAAGGGCCATTATTTTCCACCCTTACGACATCATTACAGTTAGCACTTCACTTTTTTATGTTCACTCTACCGTTGAAATCTCTTCTAACATTTTACCCTTCAATCCATGCTCTAATAAAGTTCTCGCAATACGACTACCTTGTGCCTCTCATCTCATGCTTAAATATGTTGAACCAGTGTGACTCCCTTAGGCTAAATCCACATATCATTATATAACTTTTCACAACATATACCATCTTCACAATGCTAAATGTAAGAATTACATATTCTATCTGTATGCCACCATTATGTTCTCAAGCCGCATATATATATATATATATATATATATATATATATATTTCTTGCTATTAAGTCCTTTTATAAAACTTTATTTTGATGGTATCCCACCGAGTAGGCTAATACGTATGATAAAGATGTCATGCCTGTAGGGTCGTATTACCTCATGTCTTCATCATAATGCGAACGCTTTTGGCCATAGCTATACCATATATTTACATCAACACGTTCATATGATAAATATATACTTGCATATTTTTCCATTCTTCATGGTATCGTTAACCTCGTCCATACACATTCATGTAGGGATTTATGACATATTATTATGTAGTCTTAGAATTCTTGTAACTTCTCAATCTCCAAATCTGTACCATAATCGGTTTCAATCTTTGTTTTGAGACTTACGTCGTACACCTTATATGTATAACTCTACAACAACTTTAACTTAGGCCATGAGCCATTTCAATATTTATTCTTCTTGAATCATAAGGATCCATTCACTCACAAGTTAACTGCTCTTTCAATATTGGGCACATATAGAGTTGCTTTGAGATCATTCTCGGAAATTCTCAATTTTTCATCATTTCAACAGAATAAAATAAGACATACCTCGACTAGAAAAATGCAAGATTATCATTCCACGTCATCCCTCCC
>AWOL01S0026300.1:0-26960 GCA_000715115.1 Nicotiana otophora | reverse complement strand
CCAACAACCTATATTGCTTCTTATAACCTCCAAGATTATGCCTTTTGTGCATCTCATGCCTTAATATCTTCACGCTTACCCATTTAGGTTCACATACTTTATCCTCGCATACCTTGGTATGCATAATTAGAGATTGACTTTTATTTGTATCATATTCATCATCTGGAGGAACTCAAGGTTGTCATGCCAATCTTTTACATATGGCATGCTTCGTCTATCCTCAACTCGAACTTACACGTGACAGTTTATTTCTTGTGTGCCACTTCTATTACATATGACACCATCATGACGATAATCTATCATGTTTAGAGGAAACCCTATGTCAAGTACAATTAAGGGTCATCTCTCTCGTCTTGTAACATTCCCTTTTCGGATGATCAAGAAGTCCTTTTTTTTGGGAAGGTGTCTTTGATCATTATTAACACTGTCTTAACTATGCCATACTTCTTATGAATCATACTATGTTCGCCACAAACTTGACTAATTCACGTTCACTTATCAGTTAGATCCATATAACCTCTCTATATATTGTCATGATAATTTAAGGTGCAATATCTTTATTTACAATATTATTTTTGTACCTTTGCTAAACTCGTTAATGCTGATTACCATAGTAAACAGTCGCTCCAACATCTTGACCAATAATCTTGAATTAAAATTTAGGGTCTAACATAGGTGCCCTTATTCACATCCTTTAGTAAAATTCTTTATAAGTCATGATACCATCATGACAATACTAGCTGGCATCATCACCGTATTTTTTTCCATGATTTCTCTGTATTCGACTGATAATTCCTATTGACCAAAGTCATACATGTTGACTGTATTAGTCCCAATCTATTCTCAATTTATCTTTCCATTTTGAATAAATATGACACTTTCTGGCTATTATCCTAAACATCTTGTATTATAACTTGAACCTTGAGCTTTATTCTCGTCACTTCTATATCTTCCATAACAGGTAATCAATATGATCGAGAATCCGTACTCTCACTTCATCCACAAACGCACGATGTAGAGTATGAAGAAAGTAAAACTCCCTAGATGTCATTGTATCCTCCCAGATATAAGTGTGGCCGGCAACACACCGATAAGAGGGACTCTACTTGACATGGCTCCATAGACTTCCTAGGACTCGACTTAGAACCTAGTGCTGTGATACCAAGTTTGTCACGACCCAAAACCACATGACCGACACCGTCACACTACTCGACCCGAGCGAACCAAACCATGTGATGCACCCAAATTATATGCATGAAAACCAATTTCACTACGGAAGCTCCTTGAAAATCATATACATTTTCAAGTTAAATGATAAAATATTTTCCAATTCAAAATCACCCATGACGCCTTTCATGATAATAACAAAGAGACTAAGTAAAATAAATATATTTTCATGTATGTCGTGCACAACTCCGTTGCTACAACATTTCACAATCTATGGAGCATTTATACCAAAGAATAGAATTAAACACTTGGGCTAATACCCGACTAGCATAAATTAAGAAAATAACATGATAGCTACCATGAAAATAGGAGTGGTGCCTCACCATATACCTTAGGAAGAGAGTCATCCTAGCCCTGACTGCACGCCACGTATCATACCTCATCCTGAAACATGTAAAGTATGAAGGGCCTTGGAGGGTCCCGTCTAAGGGCTGAGTACACCACATCGGTACTCAATAAGTATCATAGATTCTCTCTAACTTAAGTTCTTGGGACAAACTTTATTAAAATAATTCACCAATATTTCATATAAAATGATAAGAAACTTTTAGGAATTCATGATACTTGTCATTTTAAATAAAAGCCAAGTGAAATATAACCCATAATTTAAACTTTTGAAACATTTATATCAACCCAAGAATTTTTGATAAAATCATACAAAATTATTTCCATTTGCTTTAAGTCATTGAAATAACTTTCGGCTCCTTAGTCCTAAACATAAGACAATTATCCTTACCTTGCACCGGGAGTACTATACCATCACCGACATAAGAAGGTCAACTAGGTTATGTACCTAGCGGCAAGTATCATATACCCTACTTGCTCAGGTCGTCTCATCATAGTGTCGTACGAATCGACTCAGCCATGCTAATAATAGCACAAAATAGTACCCTCTCTAGGGAGAGCACTCTGCCGTAGTCTATACCACAAAGTGGCCATCTACGCCTACACCGGCACGTATAGTTTCATGATGGCGAACACAATATATCTGAAGTCAATCTCGGTGAATACAAGTAACTCCCAAAATATTTAATACTTCAAAAATAGATTCATAGCATAGTAGCCTCAAAAGATCTATTTTTATCAAATCATAACATTAATAAAATAAATCTAAACCATTTGAACATAAATTAAATAAACAACCTTTTACATGTTAAAGCCTTTAGCAATTTAACATCAATCTTTAAAAGATACCACAAGTGTTATTCTGCTCATCAATTTTCAAAAGGATTATTCTTCTTGAAGACTTATCTTTAGCACTCAAATATGTATACACTTGTCAATATGAAAGTTTGGATAAAAACTTATAACATTTACGTTGAGTGTCATTTTTCCAACAACAACAACAATAACAACAACCAAGTATAATCCCACTAGTAGGGTCTAAGGAAAGTAGTGTGTACGCAGACCTTACCCCTATCCTGCGGTAGAGAGGCTGTTTCCGATAGACCCTCGGCTCCCTCCCTCCAAGAACTCCCCACCTTTCTCTTGAGGTGACTCAAACTCACAACCTCTTGGTTGGAAGTGGAGGGTGCTCACCACTAGAGCAACCCACTCTTGTCCATTTTGCCTACAAGATTTAAATAAAATTTTATAAAGCAACATGACACTACATATGCAACATAATATTTTTGTACATGGAGACATCCATACTTGTTTGTCCCCACAAGCACGAAAGCACATTTGCAAACAACTTAAGTATTAACTCGAAACATGCTTTTAGAGAAAGTCCCTCAAGTAGAGTAAGTTTTAATCAACTTACCTCGCTTTCGCTTTATTAATATTCACAAGCTTTCAATCCTCTTCCATCATTCCAATGTTGATTCAAATGCTCAAACATCACTAATAAGTCGATATCTACAATTAAATATCCTAATTACATCAAAATATGACCTAAGATATTGATCAATATCCATATATGGCTCATAAGTTGGCTACAAGCCTCCAACAACTCAAATCGCCAAATAGATTTTCATGCTAGACCATTCAACTTCATTCTTATATTTTAATACCTATTCAAAGTCATTAATGATACTACATTAGTTGTCTAATGCCATCAAGTTACTATTAATCGTCTTCCATAATCAACACTTGCAAAATATACAATTCAGGTGATTACGTAGTTGATCACTTCCAACTTTTGCTAACAAATAATCCCATAGGTTCATTATATTCATCAATTTCATTGCCAAGATTACTATTTATCTTCTCTCTTATTTTTTCAAAAGTATTATTCATTCCATGAACTAGAGTTTTATAATCCAATCTTTTAACCATTAACACTTGTAACAAATGCTTCAAATACTTCTAACTACTCATAATAAACGAGTTTGAAGCATTGGAATTACCTCTAGTAGATCATTCTTGAAAAATCACAACTTCGGTGATTTTTGTGTTCTTGAGGATTTGATGATGAAATCTAGAGTTTGGATGCAAGAATGATGTTAGAACTCATGTATATTGAGTAAGAATCAACCCAAAACATCATTAACAACTTACCTTAGTTGATTGGACTTGATTTGAGCTTAAATTCGCCTCTTTACCTCAAGAACCCTAACCCCCAATATTCAAAATACTCTTTTCCCCCGATTTTGTATTTATAGGCTCAGATTTCTGGGTTTCGGATGCGGCCCCGGATGCTTCGCATCCCCAGTTTACTTGTCTTCGAAGCCCGGACGCAGACCCGGACGCTATGGCAGTACTTTACTGCCAGCCTTTGGTATTATGATCATAACTTCTTGTAGGAGTATCCAAATGACAAACGGTTTGAAGAGTTAGAAACTAGACTCAAGTATATTTCATTTGATTGGCTGTCCATTACATAACTCCTTATATATATGTAGATATGATTGTCCAAAGTTAGGTCTTATGTCTACTCATTTGGAACTTTAGTCTATCATGTAATTTCCAACTTGACTTAGACTTAGGGCTCTCCTTAGACCCCACATCACTTATAATATGCCTCGTACACTTATTACCATTTACAATTAATATCCATCATATTAATAGTCATCGTATGCATACAAAATAATATAATTAGCACGCATCAACTTTCTTAATAGCGCTTAACTATTTCAAAATTTTTCGGGGTGCTACAGAGGCGAGGCATGGTAGTGTAAACTGGGTCTGACATGCATTTTGCATGCTCTTTAAATATCCTCACAAGTGCGCCGCATGGAGCGGCGCGGGGCGCGACGCACAACGGGGGTGTACAATTTTGTCAGAGTAATTTCCTGTTTCAGCTAGGAAAGTGTTGTTTCGTCCGGGCCCATTCCTACAGGGTATAAATACACCAATAATATATTTTTTAAGGAACTTTTGACCTACGAAAGATTTGGGAACTAACCAAGTCAAGAAGACTAAAGAATTCATCAAGATTTCAACCAACGATCGATGCAATTCGGGAGTTTGTATCGAATCATTATCATTGATGTCTTCTATGTTTTTACACCTCATTGAAATAACTTTTTCCATTGTAATGGAGTAAATCCCATTAGGGTGTCGACAGATATGATGTTTTGATAACTTGATTAGGTATTCGATTCTTGATAATTGTTGGAATTAATTGATGGAGTTTTAATTCGTATGTGGAGTTATTTCTTATTTTGGTTAATCGAAAGAGGAGCTTGATATTGAATTGCTTTACATCTTATGCTCTAGTTTAAGTTCGTGATTCAAATAGTTAATCGAAGGAGTCTCTTGAATTGTTAATGAACTAGAACATTGGGAAATATTCGTGAGAAGTTACCCTTTAGATCATAACCATCATTTTATTATTGCAATTGTTTACCGTGCTTCAATTTGATTAATTACTAAAATTAGCATTTAATCGAAAGAGGAACATTAACTTTAAGTTTAATCTGATTATCTGCTGAATTCGTGAGAATCGGTAATATTATAGAGTGAACTAATTCAAGAATTGGATCCCGAGTCAATTATATTGCACTTGTCTAGTCAATTACCCTTATTTCTCTAATTGATATATCGTCATTGCTAATCTGTTGTCCTTTGTGATCAATTATTAATTACTTAATTTTTAGTAGTTAATCGTAGTAATAGTCATCAAATCAAGTGTTAATTTTTCTGGATAGTAATTAACTGATGATTATTCAAACATTGTTTAAATCCAATCCCCGTGGAGACAATAATTAAACTATACTATCTTTGACTAGCGAGCAATAATTTTGTGTTGTGTTTTGCGCTCATCAAATTTTGGTGCCGTTGCCAGAGATTGATAGTCAATGGTGTTTAAAATAGTTTTTAGTACTAATTCAGGAACTAATTTTTACTTTAGTTATTCACGTTTTCTCATTTGTGTGCAGGATATAGGTTTGATTTCTCTGGTGTATGACTCGATCTTATTCAAAGAAAGTGATACCCTATGAACCAGAGTTGGAGAAACACATGCAACAATTGAGAAAAGAAAGAGAATTAATAGAAAAATTCTTGGGTTATACTTCGACTCAAGATAACATGGAAAACAAAGAGACTGATGGAGTAGACTTAGCTGCAAAAGAGGCAACACAACAGGAAGCTGCACGGATAGCAGCTGAAGCAGCCCTCAGAGCTTTTGAGAACACTATCGAAGATGGTGTGGGTCAAAGATTCAATCTAAACCGACCCTTGGTTGAAGACCAGTTCGAGAATGCAGCACCAAGGCCTGGAAGATCATTAGGTGACTATGTCAGACCAGTCTACAATCAAGGACTGTCAAGTGTCTAACCTCCACCAATAGCAGCAAACAACTTCGAGTTGAAGCAAGGCTTGCGTCAAACCATCCAAAACAACTGCATCTTCAGAGGGAAGGTGAATGAAGTTCCTAACACTCACTTGATGGACTTTGAAGAAATTATGAACACCTTCCAATACAATGTAGTATCAAAGGATGCGGTCTACTTAAGGGCATTCCCCTTTTTATTGAAAGATGACGCGAAGCACTGGCTTCGTAGCATAACCACAGGTTCGATCAGGACATGGGAGGATATGACCAAAAAGTTTCTTGACAAGTACTTTTCAGCAGCAAAAACATGGAAAATTCAGAAGGGAAATCTACAATTTCTGCCAGAAGGTGACAAAAATGGTTTTCGAAGCTTGGGAAAGATTCAAGGAGATAGTCAGAAAGTGTCAGCACAACGAAATTGATTTGTGGATGCAACTCCAAGATATTTGGGATGGACTGACACCTTCCTCGCGACGAACTCTGAATATTGCATGTGGAGGTCCACTAATGAAGAAAATCCCAAAATAGGTTGTCTTAATCCTTGATGAATTATCTAAGGATGCTAACCATTGGCCGGCTGAGAGTAATGACAGAAGAAAATTAGTTGGAGTTCACCAGGTGGACTCTAACACATCCATACAAGTCCAGCCACAACAGTCAAATCAGTCTGGTAAGGAAGATCTCATGAAGGCATTTATCAGCAAATCAGATAAAAAATTTGAGAGTCGGGGCATAACCATCCGGGAGCAGGGCACGACTATCCAGAATTTAGAAAGGCAAATGGGACAAATTGCAAATTATTTTATCTAAGAGGGCTCCTGGGACTCTACCCTCTGACACTGAAAAGAACCCAAAGAAAACAATCAAAGTTGTATCTCTAAGAAGTGGCAAAACATTGGTTGATTCAGTGGTGAACGCTAGACCCGAGATGGTGAACAAGAAGACTGAGGCACCAGACGAGAAAAAGAGTGAAGAGCAAAAAGGCCAGAGTAGTGAGATACAAAAGGAGATTGAAGAAAGTATACATATGCCAGCTCTACCATTCCCTCAAAAAATGAAGTGGGAAAAACTTGACAAATATTTTGGGCCGATTCTTGGAGATGCTTAAGCAACTTTATGTGAACATTCCCTTCATAGAGGTACTAACTCAGATTCCTGCTTATGTAAAGTTCTTGAAGAAAATCCTGTCTAGTAAGAAAAACTTGGAGGAGACAACAATGGTCAAGTTGAATGCCCACTGCAATGCCATAATGCAAAATACAATTCCCCAAAAGTATAGGGACCCAGGAAGTTTCACCATACCATGCTCGTTGGGAGTAAGAAATTCGACAAGGCCCTCTATGATTCTGGTGCGTCTATAAATCTATTGCCTTTTTTCGTGTTCAAGAAACTGGAAAGGGAGCTTGGAGTGATCAAATCAATACCAGTGTCCCTACAACTGGCTGACCAGACCACCATTTTTCTTGAGGGAATCATTGAGGATATTCTAGTTCGGGTGGACAAGTTTATGTTCCCCGTAGACTTTATTGTGGTGGATTTGGAGGTGAACAATGAGGTGCCTATAATTTTAGGGAGGCCATTTTTATGTACAGGCAGAGCTATCCTTGATATCTATGAGGGGTAGCTTATGCTTAGAGTGGGTAACAGAAAGTGGTATTTCAGATGAAGAGGGTGATGAAATACCCCAGTGATGAGGCGTCTTCCTACTCGTGCTTCTAGCTAGATGTTGTTGGGGAATTGGTTGAAAATACAAGTTTGACAAGCTTGTGGGGGATACTCTAGAGAGTTGTATTACTCAGTCTAGCATAGTGGAGGAAGAAGATCCTGAGATAAAGAAAGAGGCTGAAGCTCTTGAAACTGAAAATCAAGTGGTTGATGAGGATGAACTAAAAGAAGAGGCTTCTAAGCCTAGTTTGCAATTAAAAGTCCTCCGTACTCACTTCAAATATGCTTTTCTTGAAACTAACAATTTTTCTGTGATGATTTCCGCTTACTTGACAAGTACACATGAGCAAAAGCTGGTGGAGCTGCTGAAAAGGTACAAGAAGGCCATTGGCTGGAGTATAGAAGATATGCAAGAAATCAGTATGCAAGAAATCAGTCCAGCCATTTGCATGCACAAAATTCCGCTGGAAGAAAATAGCAAGCCAGTGGTACAACCCAAATGCAAGTTGAACAAACATTTGGAGGAGGTAGTGCATAAGGAGATCATCAAACTGCTATATGCGGGAGTGATTTCCCCATCACTGATAGCCAGTGGATTAGTCCAGTGCAAGTTGTACCTAAGAAGAGGGGCATGACAATGGTGAAGAATGAAGACAATGAATTGATCCCCACAAGAACAGTCATGCAACAAGGAAAGACCACTTCCCACTTCCCTTTATTGATCAAATGCTTGAGAAATTGGTTGGACATGGATGCTACTATTTCTTGGATGGGTACTCAGGCTACAATTAGATACCCATTACCCCAGAAGATATTAAGAAGACCACATTCACTTGCCTGCCAGGTATTTTTTCTTACAGGAGGATGCCATTTGGGTTGTGTAATACACCTCCCACTTTTCAGAGGTGCATGATGTATATATTCTCCGATCTAAATGGGAAGTGTCTAAAGGTATTCATGGATGATTTCACCCTCTTTGGTGATGACTTTGAGGATTGCTTGAAGAATTTGGAGCTTGTGCTTGAACGTTGTGAATCCACTCACTTGGTTATTAACTGGGAGAAGTTCCTCTTCATGGTGAAAGAGGGAATTGTCCTGGGCCACAAAGTGACTGCACATGGAATTGAAGTTGATAGAGCTAAGGTTGATGTAATTGCTAGTCTCCTACACTGACTTCTGTAAAGAGCACAAGGAGTTTTTTAGGACATGCTGGGTTCTATAGGAGGTTCATCAAAACAATTTCCAGCATTACCAAGCCGTTGACTACATTACTAGCGAAGGATGTCAAGTTTGTTTTCACTGTGGAGTGCTTCAGAGCATTCAAATTGATAAAGGAAGATCCTGTGAGTGCTCCTATGATGGTGACACCTGATTGGAGCCAGCCATTTGAGATAATGTGTGATGCTAGTGATGTAGTTGTGGGGGAAGTTCTGGGAAATAGAAATGATAAGATGTTTAGGCCCATCTACTATGCAAGCAGGACGTTGAATAATGCTCATGTCAACTATGCCACTACTGAGAAAGAGTTCTTTGTTGTGGTCTTTGCTTTTGACAAGTTTAGATCATATCTGGTGGGGAGTAAAGTTATTGTACACACTGATCACTCTACCTTGAAATACCAGTTAAGTAATAAAGAGTCCAAGCCGCGTCTAATGCAGTGGGTGTTGTTGCTCCAAGAGTTTGACTTGGAGATCAAAGATAGGAAGGGCACAGCAATCAAGTCGCAGATCATCTATCTCGACTTGAGAGACCTCCGGTTGAAATAGTTGAAATAAGGGGAGAGTTCCCAGATGAGCAAATTTTCTCCATTGCAGCGCTCTCCGAAAGGCCTCCTTGGTATGCTGATGTAGCCAACTTTTTGGCTAGTGGATGATTGCCTCGTGACCTCTCTCGTGATCAAATAAGGAAGCTTCAAGGTGAGGTAAAACGGTTTTTTTGGAATAACCATTTCTTGTTTAAACTGTATACAGATAGTGTGATTCGAAGATTTGTGCCTGAAGGAGAGATGGAAAGAATTCTGTCACATTACCATAATGGAGAGGCTGAAGGATACTATGGTGGAAATTGCATTGTAGCAAAGGTCATGGAACCAGTTTCTATTGGGCTACTTTGTACAAAGACGCACGGGCATATGTTGCTGCATTTGACAAATGTTAATGGGTAGGTAATATTAGCAAGAGGGATGAAATGCCTCTCAACTCCATTCTGGTATGTGAAATTTTTGACGTTTGGGGCATTGGCTTCATGGGCACGCTCCCATCGTCTCATTCTTATGAGTATATCCAAGTAGCCATTGACTACACTCTAAATGGGTCGAAGTAATCCCTACTAGGACAAATGATGCTAGGGTGGTGTGTGAGTTCTTACGGAAGAACATATTTACCCGCTTTTGGACACCTCGAGTGATTATCAGTGACAATGGGTCGCGCTTTGTGAATAAGCAGTTTGCTACATTGATGTCTAAGTATGTGGTCTCACACAAAACAGGAACCCCGTACCATGCCCAAACGAGTGGGCAAGTTGAAGTGGATAACCGTGAACTTAAACGAATTCTTGAAAATATGGTTAGTGCTTCTCATAATAATTGATCTGTAAAGTTGGATGAAGCTCTATGGGCGTACAAAACTGTGTTCAAAACAACCATATGGACTTCACCATTCAAACTATTGTATGGAAAATCGTGTCACCTACCTGTTGAGATAGAACATAAAGCTTATTGGGCAATTGAGATGCTTAATCTTGATCTTAGTCTTGCAGGTGAACACATGTTGGCGCAGATGAACAAATTGGAGGAGTTTAGACTGAACGGGTATGAAAATGCGCGAATTTTCAAGGAAAAGACAAAGAGGTGGCATGATCGTCTGATTAAGCCAAAGGAGTTTCATGAAGGGGACTGAGTCTTACTATACATAGTAGACTTAGGTTGTTTCCCGAAAAATTCAAGTTAAGACGGACAAGTCTGTATGTGGTGAAACACGTCTCACCGTATGACGCCATTGAAATACAGGATGAAGATAGGAATGAAAGCATTAAGGTGAATAGGCACAGGTTGAAAACGTACCTTGTTGGAGGATTTGACAAGCAATCATCTAGCATCGTGATCAAATGAGCCTATGTGACGGAGTCAAGCTGACGACTATAACTCAGAACTACTTCTAACCCTTTTTCTTGTTTTTGTAGAATGGTTAGATAAGTGTAGTATAGGATTATTAGAGTTTAGGAGTTTTGATAATTGTTTGAACAGGTATGAGCATGATTTGGATGCAAAATAAGTACGCAATATAGTTGGGGTGCAACCCGTAGGCTAAAATGTGAAAACAATTTGAACTCTGAGAAAAATAGCCTAGCACGCCGCGTGGTGCGCTGCGTAGGGTGCCGCGCTAGGTGAATGGGGTGTATCCATTAGAATTCAAGATTATGAACTTCCACTGCCGCATCGCATGGGGCGCCGCGCCTAGCGACGCGGTTGTGCAAAATTTTCGACCAAAATTTAAAAACAAATCTGAAAAATCAAAAACAATATCACCCTCCCTTTGCCTAAAAACAAACCCCACCCCCGTTTCTATTCCTCCTCTCCAATTGCTCTCTTCTCAAATAATCCTCTCCAACTCTCCATCAAATCCCCCATTCTTCTTCTTCTTCTTCTTCTCCATTTTCTTCCACACCCACCTTCTATCACTCTCATCCACCTTCAAGGTAAGTTCTTCTCTCATCTTTTCTCTTTCTTGTGGTATCTAATTGTAGTATTTAGGCAGTTTTAGTTTAATTCAACCTAACATTAAGTAGTTGTAGTTTAATAATTTTTGAGTTACTTTTCCTATTATGGAATAAAATTGTGCTTAACTTGTGGGGTTTTCATTGTTCTTGTGCTTCTGGAGGATTTTGTGATGGAGTTTGGTGGAGGTGCCTATATGGCCAAATATTGGTAATGTTTGTGTCAAATTTGTGCACTTTGTGCTATTATGAAAATGTGGGGATGTTGTGATTGAGGTGAGTGGTGTGTTGTTGTATGGTGGTTCTAACCCACTTTGCATTGAAATAAGATTGTGAAAGATTTGCCCACAATGTGTTTGTTGAAATGCCTTAGTGACATAAAATTATGTAGTGTTGTTCATTTAGAAGGGAAGTGCTTTGTGGGATGGATTGCTAGATGATAAGTGTGGGGTGGGAGGTTATGTTCTTATGTTTTGAAACTTTAAGGTGTTAGCCCCGAGTACTAATCGATTGACCACCCATGCTAATGTGTTGCTAGGTGCTAACTGGGGTGTCCGATTCATGCTAAGTACTTGTGTAGTGTTGTATTGTAACTTCTTAATTTTGTTAGTAGTAAATTAGTATATCTTCTTATGTTTCTTCTCTTAGTTACTAGTGTAGCTTCTTGATTTTGTATTTTACACTAGTATAGTCCGTGGTTATGTTGTTGTAATATTATGTTGGTGGTTGGGTGGGTTGTTTCTTACTTGTGGCATGCTTTTAATCGGGTAGTCTGAGTCCTCGATTTATATTATACTTGTGAACATGCCAATAACATAAGTGTGGGGTGGTTACCCCGTTTGGTCTTGACTTTTGTTTTAAGTATTGTGGCTAATTGTGTTTGTCTTGTGCAGGTATAATGTCTCGATGTCCTAGCAAACGTGCTAACACAGGTTCCTCCGAGGTTGCCTATAGTAGCCATAGAGGAGGTAGGCGGGTGTCACGACTCACAATCTAACCGTCATGATGGCGGCTATCGTGGAACTAGGTAAGCCACAACTCAACATCTTAACATAGTAAAATCTTTAAATATAAAGACGGAAGCAATTTAATAATTAAGGAAAGCCTTTTTCAAAACAGAAATATCCAAAATACGATACACTCCATCCCAAAACCGGGGTGTCATAGAGTACATGAGCGTCTAAACTAAAATACAGTCCGCTACAGTGTCTAGGAAATAAAAACTGAAATATAGATAGAGATAAAAGAAGGAGAGTCAAGGCCTGCGAACGCCATGCAGCTACCTCGCTAGTCTCCGGGATCTGGCTCCTCAATCAACAGTCGCCGTGACCATAAACACCTGGATCTGCACACGAGGTGCATGGAGTAACGTGAGTACAACCAACTCACTAAGTAACAAGTCCAACCTTTGGACTGAAAGGTAGTGACAAACTCAACCGGTACGGTTAAAAAAATAGAAATAACTGTAATGCTATGCTTTGTAAGTAGTTTCAATGCGTTTTTCGTTCTTACATATTATTGGGTTGAAATTGTGTATTGCCCTTTTTGTGGAAAAGTGTTTCAAGAATAAATGATGTGCAGAAACGTAGGCATGCTTTCAAGTTAAATAGATAGTTCAAAACAGTAAAGTAGATCAAGTCTGAACAATGTGAAGAATATAACTCTTGTACTTCTACATGTCAATGCACATGCTGTATGTGATGCACCATGCTGACAGCCTCATGTGGTCACACCCTCAAATGCTCAACCACTCGGTACTGGATATGGCCCATACGGCCCATACGACCTAGGGAAGATCCATCATGGAATATATACATCACTGACTATCAGTCACCTACTACCGAGGAAGGCAAATCCGACCCGTAGAGAAGATCCATCTCCAGGTATCAAATGCTTCGGACAAGATCCATGTCCAGGGAAGATCCATCCCTCAATAATATCAACCGCGCTCACTCGGTGTGTGTACAGACTCCGGAGGGGCTCCTACAACCCAAGTGCTATCATAAAATCAGTATAACCGCTTCGGCGTGCAGCCCGATCCCATAAATGTCACTCATAATGAGGCTCTCGGCCTCACTCAATCATCAATCTCTCCAGTCTCACTCACGGTCTCATAATGTCATGAAAACTAGCCCGAAACAATGATATGATGTATCAATAAATAATAACTGAGACTGAGATATGGTATAAAATAAATGAATATGACTGAGTAAGTAATATCAATGAAATCAGTAAGGTGACACCAAGAAACGACCACTATGGGTCCCAACAGTACCGGCACAAAGCCTAAACATGATATCTAACATGGTTGTCAGCTCAATTACTTTATCACAGGATGACAACACGGATATCAATAATATAGAATCGCTATACTGTGCTATGGAATCAACCAGGTCACAATTCTCACGGTGCACGCTCGTCACTTGGCATGTGCGTCACCTTAATACCAACCACATAACACATAATTTGGGGTTTTGAACCCTCAAAACCAAGGTTGAAAGTGTTACTTATCTCAATCCGGGAAAAACTCTACTCCAAAATGCCTTTGCCTCTCAAATGGGTCTCCAACCTCCCAAATCTAGCCACAAGTAGTACAATACAATCAATATAGGCTAAAGGATCAATTCCACAAGAAAAGTACTAAATTATAGCCAAAATCCGAAATCGGCTCAAACCCGGACCCCGGGCCCACGTCTCGAAATCTGACAAAAGTCACAAATCCTGAAAGCCCATTCATACACGAGTCTAACCATACCAAGTTTACCAAAATCCGACACCAAATGGTCATTCAAATCCCCAAAATTTATTCTCCAAATCCCTAGCCTCAAACCCCCAAATTTCACCTCAACACCACACAATCTAGGTGGGAAAAACAATGGGGAAACAAGATTATTGATCAAAAACGAGTTCAAGAAGCTTACCTCAACAATCCCCTCGAAAAGCCTCTCCAAAATCGCCAAAGTCCGAGTTCAAAATGTGGAAATGAGACTAAAATCGCAAACCCTTGTTTTTAAACATTCTGCCCAAGCTTTTCGTACCTGCGACCACTTATCCACACCTGCGGGACTGCTTCTACAGTTATTCCTCCACTTCTGCGGAAACCACTTAAGTCACTAGGCTCGCAGGTCCAGGTCTCGCACCTGCGGAGGCGCTTCTGCGAAAACAGCCAAACCTTCAAACTTCGCACCTATGCCCTTCTTTCCGCATCTGCGTCCTCGCATGTGCGGAAGGAACATCGCACCTGGGACCACTTCCTTCTCCACCTAGCCTACTTCTGCGGCTCTATTCCCGCTTCTGTGGTCTCGCAGCTGCGGTGTCCACTCCGCAGAGGCGGTTACACCAGTAGCAGCAATACTTCAGCTGCTTCACCAGCTCAAAACCAAATCCGTTAACCACCCGAAATCAACCCGAGGCCCTCGGGACCTCAACCAAACATACCACAATTCCTAAATCACGATACGAACTTAGTAGAATCCTCAATTCACCTCAAACAACATCAAAAACACGAATTACACACGAATTCAAGCCTAATGAACTTTGAAATTTTCAAATTCTACAAACGACTCCAAAACCTATCAAATCACGTCCGATTGACGTCAAATTTTGCACACAAGTCATAAATGACCCCACAAACCTACTTCAACTTCCAGAATCGAAATCCGATCCCGATATCAAAAAGTCCACTCCCGGCCAAACCTTCCAAAATTCCAACTGTCTCCATTTCAAGCCTAATTCTACTACGGACCTCTATATCACAATCTGAACACGCTCCTACGTCCAAAATTACCCAACTGAGCTACCGAAACCATCAAAATGCAAATCCGAGGTCGTTTACACATAAGTCGACATCTGATCAACTTTTGTTTCCAACTTAAGCTTTCAATTAAGAGACTAAGTGTCTCAACTCACTCTGAATTCTCTCCGGGCCCGAACCAACTAACCCGATAAGTCATAAAGCAACATTGAAGTACAAAAATGAGCAGAAAAGGGGGAACGGGGCTACAACTCTCGAAACGACCGGTCGGGTCGTTACATCCTCCCCCTCTTAAACAAACGTTCGTTCTCGAACGGGTCTAGAAACATACCTAGAGTCACGAATAGGTGTGAATATCTACTCCGTATCTTCCGCTTGGTCTACCAAGTAGCTTCCTCAATAGGTTGTCCTCTCCACTGCACCTTTACCGAAGCTATATCCTTTGACCTCTACTTTCAAACCTGCCAGCCCAGAATAGCCACCGGCTCCACATTATAAGTCAAATAACCATCCAACTAAACCGTGCTAAAATCCAAATCATGAGACGGATCGTCGATATACTTCCAGAGCATATACACATGAAATATTGGATGCACACTCGACAAGCTAGGTGGCAAGGCAAGCTTGTAAGCCACCTCCCCAATCCTCTGAAGTATCTCAAAAGGCCCAATGAACCGAGGGCTCAACTTGCCCTTCTTCCCGAACCTCATAACACCCTTCATGGATGAAACCTTCAGCAGAACCTTCTCCCTAATCGTGTAAGACACATCACGGACCTTCCTGTCGGCATAGCTCTTCTGTCTAGACTGCACCGTGCGAAGCTGCTCCTGAATCAATTTGACCTTGTCCAATGCATCCTGAACCAAGTCTGTACCCAAAAGCCTAGCCTCACTGGGCTCAAACCAACTCACCGGAGATCTACACCGCCTCCCCTACAAAGCCTCATACTGGGCTATCTGGATGCTCGACTGATAACTATTGTTGTAGGCAAACTCTGCGAGTGGCAGAAACTGGTCCCATGAACCCCCAAAATCAATGACACATGCACGTAGCATATCCTCCAATATCTGAGTAGTGCATTAGGATTGCCCGTCCGTCTGAGGGTGAAATGTTGTACTCAACTCCACCTGAGTGCCCAACTCTCACTGCACGACTCTCCAAAACTGCGATGTAAACTGCGTGCCTCTATCTGAAATGATGGAAACTGGCACACCATGAAGGCGGACAATCTCTCAAATGTAAATCTCAGCCAGCCGCTCTGAAGAATAAGTGGTGCCTACTGGAATGAAGTGTGCGGACTTAGTTAGCCAGTCCACAATAACCCAAATAGCATCGAACTTCCTGGATGTCCGTGGGATCCCAACTACGAAATCCATGGTGATTCGCTCCCACTTCCACTCTGGAATCTCTATCCTCTGAAGCAAGCCACCCGGTCTCTGATGCCCATATTTTACCTACTGACAGTTAAGGCACCGAGCTACAAACCCCACTATGTCTTTTTTCATCCTCCTCTACCAATAGTGCTGCCTCAAGTCCTGGTACATCTTCGTGGCACCCGAATTAATGGAATACCGTGAACTGCTGGCCTCCTCAAGAATCAACTCATGAAGCCCATCCACATTGGGCACACAAATCCGACCCTACATCCTTATTACCCTATCGTCCCCAATAGTCACATCTTTGGTATCACCATGCTGAACTCTGTCCTTAAGGACAAGCAAATGAGGATCATTATACTGGCACTCTCTGATGTGATCAAATAAGGAAGACCGAGAAACCACACAAGCGAGAACCCGGCTAGGTTCCGAAATATCCTATCTCACGAACCGGTTGGCCAAGGCCTGAACATCAACTGCAAGAGGTCTCTCTCCAACGGGAAGAAAAGCAAGACTACACATACTCACCGCCTTCCTACTCAAGGCATCAACCACCACATTGGCCTTCCCTGGATGATACGGAATAGTGATGTCATAGTCCTTTAGCAGCTCCAACCATCTCCGTCTCCAAATCTTCAATGCATGAACGATGGCAGCTAGCTCCAAATCATGAACAAGGTAGTTCTTCTCATGAGGCTTCAACTGGCGCGAATCATAAGCAATCACTCTACCCTTCTGCATCAACACATACCCAATGCCAATCCGAGAAGCATCATAATACACTGTATAAGAGCCCGAAGCTGACGGCAAAACTAGAACTGGAGTTGTGGTCAAGAAAGTCTTGAGAGCTTCTGAAAGCTCTCCTCACACTCATCCGACCATCGAAAAGGAGCACCCTTTTGGGTCAATTTGGTCAAGGGTGATGCAATAGACAAGAAACCCTCCACAAAGCAACGATAATAATCGGCCAAGCTAAGAAAGCTCTGAATCTCCGTAGCTGAGGACGGCCTGGGCCAACTCTGAATCGCCTCTATTTTCTTCGGATCCACCTGAATACCCTGACTGGACACCACGTGCCCCAAGAATTCCACTGAGCTGAGCCAAAACTCACACTTGGAGAACTTGGCATAAAGCTTCTCCTCCCTCAACCGTTGCAACACAACCCTCAAATGTTGGGTGTGCTCCTCCTGACTACGAGAGTACAATAGGATATCGTCAATGAACACAATAACAAACGAGTCGAGATAAGGCTAAAATACACTGTTCATCAGATGCATGGACATTGTTGGGGCGTTGGTTAGCCCAAAAGACATCACAAGGAACTCATAATGACCATAACAGGTCTTGAAAGTTGTCTTAAGAATATCCGAGTCCTGAATCTTCAACTGGTGATACCCAGACCTTAAATCAATCTTAGAGAACACCCTCGCTCCCTGAAGCTGGTCAAATAGGTCATCAATGCGCGGCAAAGGATACTTGCTCTTGATTGTGACCTTGTTCAACTGCCTATAATCAATGCACATTCTCATAGCACCATCCTTCTTCTTCACAAACAGAGCAGGTGCACCACAAGGTGATACACTAGGCCTAATAAATCCCTTATCAAGGAGTCCATGAAGTTGCTCCTTCAACTCCTTCAACTCAGTCGGTGCTATACGATACGGGGGAATAGAAATAGGCTGAGTGCCCAGCACCAAGTCAATACCAAAATCAATATCCCTGCCGGGCGGCATGCCCGGCAGGTCTGCAGGAAACATATTTGGAAACTCCCGCACCACCGGAACATAATCAATAGTGGAAGCATCAGCACTAACATCCCTCACAAAGTCCAAATAAGATAAACAAACCTTCCCAACCATCCACTGACCTTCAAGTATGAAATCACTCTACTGGGAACATAGTCTAAAGAACCTCGCCACTCAATCTGCGGCAACCCCAGCATCGCCAATGTCACAGTCTTAGCGTGATAGTCCAAAATAGCATGGCATGTAGACAACTAATCCATACCCAATATCACATCAAAATCAACCGTACTAAGCAGTAAGAGATCAACTCTAGTCTCCAATCTCCCAATAGTTACTACACACGACCGATACACATGGTCCACAATAATAGTATCACCCACCGGCATAGATACATGAATATATGAAACTAAAGACTCACGGGGCATATCCAGATAATGAGCAAAATACGATGATACATATGAATAGGTGGAACCAGGGTCAAATAATACAGAAGCACATCGGTGACATACTGAGACAATACCTGTGATCACTGTGTCTGAAGCAATAGCATCTGGCCTGGAAGGGAGTGCATAGAAATGGGCCTAACCGCCACCTGATCAGCCTCCCCCTCTAGGGCAACCCCTAGCTGACTGGACCCCACCCGAGCTGGCTGAGCGGGTGGTCAAGTAACTGGTACTGAAGCAGTAGTCTGACTCCTCTGCTAAGCCAGACCTCTCGTAAGGCGGGGACAATATCTACTAATATGGCCAAACTCTCCACAATCATAGAAAACCCCCGTTGCTGGTGGTGGGGACTGGAGGGAGCCCCGAGCATCGGGATAACTGGTAGAAGGACCTGGCATAGACGAGCCCTGACCTGATGGAGCACAGGACGAATTCTGAGTGGGAAGAGCACTGAGAGATGAGTGGCCCGGCTGATAACTGTGTGAACCATGGCCAGATGATGCACCGTGGTGAACTGGGCCGTCTGAGCATGCCTGTAAGGACGACCCTTACCGTGGTAGAACTGACCCCCAGAAGGAACACCGCTTAATCCACCTTGTCCACGAGGACTCTTGGCCTTCCTCTCAACCCGCTCCTAACTGTAGACCATCTTGATCTGACGAGCAATGTCGACAACCTCATCAAAAGTAGCACCAGACACTCTCTCTCTAGTCATAAGCAACCGCACCTGAAATGTGAGACCATCAATGAACCTCCTGATCCTCTCCCTATCTGTAGGAACCAACAGACTGTATGACGGGCCAACTCAAAAAAGCTCATCTCGTACTGCGTCACAGACATATCACCCTGACGAAGCTGCTCGAACTGCCTGCGCAGCTCCTTTGTGTGGGACTGAGGCACGAATTTCTCCAGGAAGAAAACAGAGAACTCCTGTCATGTAAGGGGTGTTGCATTGACTGGCCTACGTCTCTAATAAGACTCCCACCAACTGAAGGCAGCCCCAGAGAACTAAAAAGTAGTGAACAAGACCTCACTGGTCTCCAGAATACCTGTTATACGGAAAATCCTCTGACACTATTCCAAGAAACTATGTGCATCATTCGCCTCTGTACCACTGTAAGATGGAGGTTGGAGTCTCACAAACCTCTCCAATCTCCGTTGCTCATCATCAGACATAACAGGAACCACATGGGCCTGAGCAGCTGCAACCGGCTAGGCTGGTAGTGCCCCCGGTATTTGAAGTCCCTGCACTACCTGATCTGGAGTACGGGCAACAGGCGGTATGAGTACCTCCCTCAGCCTGAGAAGTGGCAGGTACGGCCTGAGCCGAAACCACCTGAGCAAGGCCGGTGCAAACTGTCAGAATCTGAGCTTAGGCCACCTAAAGGCCTGGAAACACAATGGGTACAGGTGGTTCCTGAGCTGGTCCCACGGGCTCATCCATAACTGGAGCCTGCTCCTGAACTAGGGCAACTGGTGTATATGCAGGTGCTACCCTAGCTGATGTGCGAGCTGCACCTCTCCCCCTACCGCGGCCTCTACCGCGACCTCAGCCTCTCGCGGCTTTGACTGGTGGTACTGGTGGCTGTCCACCCTGCCCAGTAGTATGTGTCCTCACCATCTGTGAGATAATAGAACAATAAAAGTTTAGTTACCAGAATTAACATATTCGCACGACAAGAATTCAAGAATGTGAAGTTTCCTAAGGGTTCGGCAGCCTCTCGAAGATAAGTACAGACGTCTCTGTACCGATCTACAAGACTCTACTAAACCTGCTCATGACTTATGAGACCTATGTAACCTAGAGCTCTGATGCCAACTTGTCACGACCCAAGATCTAACCATCGTGATGGCGCCTATCGTGGAACTAGGCAAGCCACAACTCAACATCTCAACATAGTAAAATCTTTGAACATAAAGATGGAAGCAATTTAATAATTAAGGAAAGCCTTTTTGAAAATAGAAATATCCAAAATACGATACAATCCATCCCAAAATCGGGGTGTCACAGAGTACATGAGCGTCTAAACCAAAATACAGTCCACTACAGTGTCTAGGAAATAAAAATTGAAATACAGATAGAGATAAAAAAAAAAAGAGTCAAGGCCTGCGAACGCCATGCAGCTACTTCGCTAGTCTCCGGGATCTAGCTCCTCAATCAACAGTTGTCGTGACCAGAAACGCCTGGATCTGCATACGAGGTGTAGGGAGTAACGTAAGTACAACCAACTCAGTAAATAACAAGTCCAACCTTTGGACTGAAAGGTAGTGATAAACTCAACCGCTACGGTTAAAAAAATAGAAATAACTATGTAGAAACGTAAACATGCTTTCAAGTTAAATAGATAGTTCAAAACAGTAAAGTAGATCAAGTCTGAACAATGTGAAGAATATAACTCTTCTACTTCTACATGCCAATGTGCATGATGTATGTGATGCACCATGCTGACAGCCTCATGTACTCACGCCCTCAAATGCTCAACCACTCAGTACTGTATATGGCCCATACGTCCCAGGGAAGATCTATCCCGGAATAAATACATCACTGACCATCAGTCGCCCAGTACCGAGGAAGGCCAATACGGCCCGTGGAGAAGATCCATCTCTAGGTATCAATTACTTCGGAAAAGATCCATGTCCAGGGAAGATCCATTCCTCAATAATATCAATCGCGCTCACTGGGGGTGTGTACAGACTCCGGAGTGGCTCCTACAACCCAAGCGCTATCATAAAATCAGTATAACCGCTGCGGCGTGCAGCCAGATCCCATAACTGTCACTCATAATTAGTTTCTCGGCCTCACTCAGTCATCAATCTCTCCAGTCTCACTCACGGGCTCACAATGTCATGCAAACTACCCCGAAACAATGATATGATATATCAATAAATAACAACTGAAACTGAGATATGATATAAAATGAATGAATATGACTGAGTACGTAATATCAATGAAATCAGTAAGGTGACAGCAAGAAACGACCACTATGGATCTCAACATTATCGGCACAAAGCCTAAACATGATATCCAGCATGACTGACAACATAATTACTTTATCACATGATGAAAACACGGATATCAACAATATAGAATCGCTATACGGTGCCATGGAATCAACCAGGTCACAATTCACACGGTGCACGCTTGCACGCCCGTCACTTGGCATGTGCGTCACCTCAATACCAACCACATAACACATAATTCGGGGTTTCAAACCCTCAGAACCAAGTTTGAAAATGTTACTTACCTCAATCAGGGCAAAACTCTACTCCAAAATGCCTTTGCCTCTCAAATCAGTCTCCAAACATCCCGAATCTAGCCACAAGTAGTAGAATACAATCAATATAGGCTAAAGGGATCAATTCTACGAGAAATTTACTAAATTATAGCCAAAATCCTAAATCGACTCAAACCCGGCCCCCGGTCCCACGTCTCAAAATCCAAATCCCTAGCCTCAAACCCCCAAATTGCACCTCAACACCACACAATCTAGGTGAGAAAAATAATGGGGAAACAAGATTATTGATCAAAAACGAGTACAAGAAGATTACCACAAAAATCCCTTCGAAACTCCTCTCCAAAATCGCCCAAGTCTGAGTTCAAAATGTGGAAATGAGACTAAAATCGCGAACTCTTGTTTTTAAACATTCTGCCCAGGCTTTTCGCACTTGCGGCCACTTATCCGCACCTGCGGGACCGCTTCTGCGGTTATTCCTCCACTTCTGCAGAAACCACATAATTCACTAGGCTCGCACCTGCGCTCCAGGTCTCGCACATGTGGAGGCGCTTCTGCGGAAACAGCCAAACCTTCAAACTTCGCACCTATGCCCTTCTCTCCGCATCTGCGTTCTCGCAGGTGCGGAAGGAACATCGCACCTGTAACCACTTCCTTCTCCACCTAGCCCACTTCTGCGGCTCTATTCCCACTTCTACGGGCTCGCACCTATGGTGCCCGCTCCGTAGGTGCGGTTACACCAGTAGCAGCAATACTTCATCTGCTTCACCAACTCAAAACCAAGTCCGTTAACCACCCGAAATCAACCCGAGGCCCTCGGGACCTCAACCAAACATACCAACAAGTCCTAAATCACGATACGAACTTAGTCGAATCCTCAATTCACCTCAAACAACATCAAAAACACGAATTACACACGGATTCAAGCCTAATGAACTTTGAAATTTCCAAATTATATAAACGACGGCGAACCCTATTAAATCACGTCCGATTGACCTCAAATTTTGCACACAAGTCGTAAATGACCCCACGAACCTACAGTTGATACCCCACAAACCTACAGTTGTATCGACCGGGTCGTTACAATGGGTGTTGATACCTAATTTTGCCCTCATATTTTTATAAATGTCATATATGCTTTAAAAATATCATTCCTGCATCATCACCAATTTACAAGAGTCATACAAGTATTTTCTATAATTTTAAAGCTTTAAAATTGATTTTCTTGAATTTAAATTATTTGAATATGTATTAACTACCCCTTTAAATTATTTTGTGATGCCTTAATCATCCCAATTTATTATTTTCATCCGCATATATGTTTCATAATATTTTACCTCATTTTCATATAATTATATTTATATTTTTAAGCTATTTACATAATTTTGCAATAATAGCCTATATGTTGTGCATAATTATATTTTATTACATTATTTGTGCCCAAATAGCATTTTTATATTTTTATAATGTCAAATTATTATTTTCAAGCATCTTAATACAAAAATAATATTTTTATTATTTGTTAATTACTTCTTATAAATTATTTTTATAATATTTGTGTATTTAAAACTTTGGCCCAATGTTTGAGTTAATTTCGAACCCAAAACCTAGCCCAATAACCCCAAGCCCAAACCAGACAACCCTTTTAATGAACCCGGTCGTGACTCGTATAAACAACCCGCCCTGTTTCCCTTTGATCCTGGCCGTTGATCTCAAATGATCAATGGCCCATAATAAATCCCTACCTTTCCTTATATCCCCTCACCCAAACCCTAATCCTATTTCCCCACTCCAGTCGCCTCTGAATCCTCTCCATTCCATTCATCTCTAAGAAATCCTAGCCGCCACACACTTTAATCCTCTCCGATTTTGACCCTAATATGGAATCCTTCTATGATTTTCCTTCCTTATATGTTCTGTCTCCGTGTTACTTACACGATTATGGAATCACTTAGTACTTGCCTATTTTTCGCAAGTACCAGTCCTTGAATCTTGTGAAATCATCTTCAATCTCCAAGATCAAGATGGTATTTTGTCTATATACATTCATAGCAAGATGATATGGGGCCGATTTACCAAGATTTGTGGTCGATTTTTGATTTCTATCAAACTAGGGTTTGTCTGGTTTCTCTTTTAATCTGATTTGAAATTGATTTTTGCATGATAGTCTTTCATTTAATATGTTGATTGACTGTTTTCCATGTTCGTTCGTTTGAATTTTACTACTATATATACCTCTCCCTTAATTTCCCAAGGGAGAGCTTAATCATTGAAATTACTATTATTCTCTTATTCTCACTTGTCTTATACTACTCTGAGGCTTAATCTCTTGGCCGGCTGAAAGCCAAGGCCACCTGAATTCGATTATCGGACCTCTCTCAGTGTGAGCACTGCCCGAGGTTCATTTGAAACCCTTGGGAACTTTGATGCACTGAGATTCTTAGGTTCTACTGTTCGTTTTGCTATTGACATTGGGGTATTGCTGAAATTATTTTTCTTGTTTACTTGTTCATTAATCTGTAACTGGTATGTATCTGTGACCCTTGCTATTTCATTTTCCTTTCTTTTGAGTTCCTGCTCTGCATATCTATGTCTTTGTTTTTTTTCTTCTATGACCCAACATGCTATTATAGGTTTTAAAGCTATTCTTGAGGCTCTATACCTTCTAGTAATTGAACTTGCCTGTTTGTTGCCTTGATTTTGTTTTCTTAAGCATATTTGCCTTAATGTATGTGTTCAAATGCTTATCATTGTTGCTTATTCTGAGTTTAGCCTTTGCCTTGTTATGTATTCTTGTGATAAGTCGAGTCATGCACAGAACATGCTCTAATGCTTGTTGAGTCATTCATGTGCAACTTAATACTTTTCTACAGTTAACCCATGATCGTGTTATTAGCCCAAACATGCTTTCCCTGCTACTTGTAAACTAATGAGTGTTCCCTGCCTTGTTTAATCTTGTGTTATTTAATATTTCCTAAGAATTCTTGGATGAAATTCAATATCTTGCCTCTTCTTCTATATGTGATTAAGCCTAGTGTAGGCAAGTCCTGTTAACCTATATTTGACATATTCTTGTCCATTATGAGTCCTGGTGCTATTTAAACCTTCGTGTATGATTGATAATGTTAAAATTCATCATGCCCAGTTGAGTGGATTGTTACAGACCATGTTCATCAGCCTATTTGTTATGATCATACTAGACCCTCATGCTAGAAATTTCCATATGAAAATTGCTATTTTACTTGCTTATGTCTATGATTCTACAAGATTCCTCTGTCGAGATTGTATTTAAGTTGATCTTAGATCATATTATATCCTGAAACTCTACTTGGGATTGTCTGTTAGTTTGTGATGTTCCATCCTGTCTTTTGAACTTCTAGCATCTTATGTATATAACTCCATGTGATCTTGACTATTTGCTCTGGTTTAAACTATTGTTAGTTACAGTCCTAAGAACTAAGTGTGTGGACTTCAAGTGGTCTGATCAATTTATGTACAATTTGTTACTCATATGGTTAAGTTTGGCATTGCTGGGTAAGTTAGCTCCCCCTTCAGACTTGGTGTGGATTTGTGTTCGAGTCATGCAGTCGATACACTCTAATGTCCTGGGATGTACCTAGACCTGGGTTTGCTATTTTGTGTGAAAAATGAGATTACAGAAGACCTCGAAGTTGCTGGGTTATTCCTCTTGGGGCATGCTCTGCTTATTGGGCCTGTACTCATTTTAGTTTGTAATATTTGAGCATGTATTCTCTATTTGGGCCTGTAATAATATGTAATAACGAATAATGGAGAATTAATAAAAAAAAGGGGCTGGGTATTCTAATATTTGCATGAAAGGGTAGAAAACATGCTGAAAGGGTCTATGTGTTATATTTGCTATTTCGTTCAGCATGCTTTGTTTGTTATTTCGTTTGGTATGTTGCACACTAATAGAGATCATGCCTATAGGAATCGTGCACACCTCACTTGTACATTGTTCAAGCATGTTAGTCTAAATATCTACCATACTCGTTTCTATGTTACTACTGTGCATATAGACAGCATGCCTATAGGATGTATAACATATGCTTTGTTAACCTAGATACCATGCTTATAGGACTTCAAATAATCAATTGGTCAATTGCTTTATTGCTTTTAGTGTACTGCTCATCCAGATATCATGACTATAGGATTCTAATCTTTTAATCAACTACTTTTGTTATTCTCATTACACTGCCCCGCCGAGATGAAATGCCTATAGGAATAAAGTGTTATAAAAATCAAGTCTAATCGTCAATTGCTAGAAATCCTGCCTATAGGATGTTGTCACTCGCATAAGAGTTGTTTATAAGATCAAGGTTGTTAATGTTGGACTCTCAATGTTGTTTTACTGCATAATTATGAAACTATTAGAAGTCATGCCTATAGGACAATGTCACCTGCCTAAGACGCCTATTTATAAAACCAGTGCTAATAATCCTGAGTTTGCAAACATCTTATTGTCTCTTCATCTAAACCATTTAGAGAGAACAATAACGTTGCATATACGATGCTGGAGTTCAGAATCACCTAGAAACCATGCCTATAGGACTTTAATAGCCTGTTTGGTTAAGCTGGAGAAATCAACTTATTTTGATATGTGATTTTTTTAAAAGTGCTTTTGAAAAAAGTACTTTTGAAGAGAAGCAATTTATATTTGGCTAATCACTCTGAAAAGCACTTTTGCGCAATAATTTGTGTTTGGCCAAGCTTTTCAGAAAGTGCTTTTAAGTATCAAATTACGAATAAGGACATGAATAGATTTACTTAATAGTTAATATTATAAGTAAATAAATAGTCTCAAAAATTTGTTATTATAGATTATAATTAAATATTTTCATTTTATTTAAATAAAATATAAAAAAAAATTAAAAGTACTTAATTCTTTTAATGTAAGTTAAATATATTAAAAATCATTCAACAAATATAAAAGCATTCATCCCCAAAGTCACTATATATTATAAAGCTATTCTAAAAATAATAAGAAATATTTATACACTAATATCCTAAGTATTAAGTTTAACGGTTATTTTGGTATATACTATATTTTGTTAAGGGTATT
>AWOL01S0026298.1:2577-39308 GCA_000715115.1 Nicotiana otophora | reverse complement strand
ATGTATTTTCTGAGACCCATGAACAAAAGATGTAATAATAAGACACATCGGAATTCAATAACACAGGCACCTCTAATATTTCTATGAATAGAGTCATTTATGATAGTTGTGTATTTGCTCATTTCGTTTGCATCGTATAGATCATGCCAAAAGAAAAGAAGGGATAGCCTTAACATACCTGAGCCGATTCTTTTGACAACCCCCCTAACACACGTCAATCGCGACAAAACATATAACGGCGAGATCGAGGTAGGGCAAAAATTCGTATGACATTGATATTCTTAAGAAAGGTTGTACCGTGCTCCCTTAGAATTTGCAATTAATGTTTCACCTTGTAGGGGTTCTTAAGAATTTCATTTGAGAATTCCATCTGTTACTTAGCCAGCATTTTCATTTCCCTTTAATGATATATGGAGGTGGTTTTGTTTATCATAGTGAGTGGGCCCCCACTTTAAGTGATGACTTAGCCCAAAAGTCTCCTAAATATGCCACCTAATACATAAATCAAAGAGTCATTATTACCTAAATTGTCTTGCTTCCATGTTGGGGGTGATGTCCCCACTTAATAATTATCCACNATATATATATATATATATATATATATACGTATATAATGCCATATGGTCATGGGTCAATGTACATGTATAAATGAATGCAATGCATAATGAAGTAAGTTAGTAAGATCTTTCGGTATGTCATAAGATCAATATGCCTTCGATTAATATCATGAAATAAACTTTATCAACTTATGTATTTTCTGAGACCCATGAACAAAAGATGTAATAATAAGACACATCGGAATTCAATAACACAGGCACCTCTAATATTTCTATGAATAGAGTCATTTATGATAGTTGTGTATTTGCTCATTTCGTTTGCATCGTATAGATCATGCCAAAAGAAAAGAAGGGATAGCCTTAACATACCTGAGCCGATTCTTTTGACAACCCCCCTAACACACGTCAATCGCGACAAAACATATAACGGCGAGATCGAGGTAGGGCAAAAATTCGTATGACATTGATATTCTTAAGAAAGGTTGTACCGTGCTCCCTTAGAATTTGCAATTAATGTTTCACCTTGTAGGGGTTCTTAAGAATTTCATTTGAGAATTCCATCTGTTACTTAGCCAGCATTTTCATTTCCCTTTAATGATATATGGAGGTGGTTTTGTTTATCATAGTGAGTGGGCCCCCACTTTAAGTGATGACTTAGCCCAAAAGTCTCCTAAATATGCCACCTAATACATAAATCAAAGAGTCATTATTACCTAAATTGTCTTGCTTCCATGTTGGGGGTGATGTCCCCACTTAATAATTATCCACAATTTCCTAATTACATAGTTAATCTTCGATTAAACCAACAATTAATCAATTTTCCACATAATTAAGTAATATCCTAGTTTACTTAAAATACTAATCTTTTTTAACATACTTTATATACCTTACTACCATGGTCAGATGGTACCTTGTATGGCACAAGTCCATAAATACTGGGTATTATAGCTTGGACTGTATTTTATCTCCAAATGCCAAACTTTGACGAAACTCATTTTCTTCGATTCGCTTACCCTCTCACGAATTTACTTATCACTTGTTTGAAATAGCATAATACTTATAACCTCAACATAATATTGTCCTTGAACTGATGTTAATTATCTTACAACAAATGCAACGTATAATATTATGGGGGTAACATCATCGTAATATTGCGGAGTGTAATATCGACGTAATGTTGCGCGGTGTAACATCATTCCCCCCTTTGGAGCATTCGTCCTCGTATGTTGACTGATGCACTTATCGGTCTCATAACCGGATAGCTCTTACAAATGGTTTTAATACTGTCCTTACTATCTAGGCAACTATTCTGTGAATAAATCCAAAATCCAGGGCATTCCCACCTTTAGGCCTCTTTCTCACACCACGACATGTGGTCAGAATTCTTCCAATCCCGTAACTGTTGCTACCTCCTGTTATGCATCCTGTACGACTTTTTCCTTATATGTGCACCTGTGCGACTCTTCCTTCCAGCTCTTAGCCAATTTCTAGGCCTCATTTTGTGAACATATGCATAACTATTACAAGTTGTCCTTCTGGAAACCTATAGGTGTACTGAAGTTCTTCGATCGGTACTTTGTTGAACTTACGAATATTGATATATCTTATTTCATAGACCCGGCTATCTGTCTGTATGACTTTACTGCATCTAGGTAGGTCATACTATATCCTAACTCTTACTTTGATTTGTTATTACCGAGGTCTACTATCCAACTCCAGGTTACTCTCTCGCTGCTTATCATATATGTATAAATCTAAGTCCTTCAATGCTTCCTTATTACTGCTCATCTAATAAATGGCATCCTTATTTCCTCTCACACGTTGGAACTTTATCGATCTATTGTTGATTCATCTTAATATTGATCCATAATCTACCACTGATAACTTGAAACCTCTTACGTAATACATTGTCACTAGGGCTCTCGTCGCATCGAGGAACATTTGAAATGATTTGCCTGATCCACCTAGGAATGATACTATACTTCAATAATTGTATTTCATAGCAGTCCAATGTGATTCATCTTATGGGGGTATTCTAATCCCTTGCAATTCATGAGATCGCTGTTTTTAGATCATTACTCAATCGAATGCCTAAACGACATCCTCTTATCTATTACAATTACACCCTTATTTTTCTACCAAGGCAACATTCCATCTCTTCCAAATGCTACTAGTCTTAGACTCCTTTGAGTTCATTCAGGCTATACTGAGCTTTTTATAACTTAGAGAAACCATCAGCTTTCTTGTTTTCATGGGCTTAATCCCGAAGACTTATCCATTCTCGTCACCTTCTATAGCTTTGTCTTATTCTTACTCTTGTCTTCCTAAAGCCTTGTCGCTCTACTATACTTTAGCTTGCGACCTACACATATCTATTTATACTACTCACAATCTTCCTTTAATTTGCTTGCACCATAGATTTCCTTATGTTATTCTGGAACATCAAGCGAGACATCACATCGTCTCTATCTCATCTTTACTCTCTTAACTAGACCTCTCGATACCTAGAAACCATAGGCTGGAAGATATGCCACTAATGACACCATTATCATTCATAGATACTGAACCCCAGCGCTTCTAGCCCTCTATCTGAAATATGGATTATTCACAACCTTATGCACCTGAGTATCTCGTAGGTTATTCACATTTACCTTACTTACCTTAAAATCTTGCATCGTATCTTCTATCTCTTTCATAACCCCCCCTCCCCCCTTCCACATAGGTATAATTCACATCCACAGCTTGAAGTTCTACTATAATACTTGCACCTCTAGTGCATACACAATATGGTGGGAGTTTCATATTGACTTCTTATGAGGTTGGTACTCTATTAACTAGCTTTATCTTAGTTCCCACGCATGTCGGAATTTTTGTGCAACTCATATGATCTTGAATATTACTTTTGGTTTCACTTCCCACTCATTAGCCACGATAGGTGCCACTTTCTTATGAAGTGCATACAATATTGTAGTGAGACTGCTGTTACAAGACCATTTCTTCTTCAAGCTACTATGCTTAGGTTGAAGCCTTCTTCCTTATTTCCTTAGCTAATCTTTTGTTGTAGTATTTGAGAGACACCCTCTAACTCTTGTAAAGTTGCAAGCTAATTACATCGTTTACCACACGGAATGTTTTTTAATGTACTTCCTCGCCTATAATTATTCTTAGTTACTTACCTCCACGCTCATGTGCTCATAGGGTTGCTTCTGAACTAAAATTTTGTTTGTCTTCCTAGTGTCACTCTCTTTTATTTCCGTAACACTCATACGACACCTTTAACTACCCCAACTCCCATCTGAATATTTCTCAAGGATCACGATGTCATATCTGCAGACTGAATTCCCCATGTTGGGGTTCACTATGTTTATCTTGCATGATCTGTTGATTTGTATGTATCCTCTTGTCTAGCCATAACTAGGCTCTTCCTGAATCAACTACTAACTACTCGTTGGCCAATTCTCATATCAATTTTCCTTGTAATATTTCTTGGGTTATTTCCTTTGTCTTAACTTACCTCTCGCACTGGCTCCTTATTTATCAATAACATCCTAGTCGGGAACCTTTACTGCCCCTCCCTGCCATCATGCTTGCGTAATGTTCTGGAGTCATAACCTATCTGTAGGATTGAAATAAGTGCAATCTCATCCCTTTCTCATTTTTATCACATTCTTCCTTTACTATTCCATAGTTCCCTAAACCATATAACTCCTACTTAATACCATATCACACCATTTTTCCCCGTCTCTTCATATTTGGTGTCTTTTCACATATTCACAGACTCTTACTTGCCTTGCGATAATCCTTTTTGTCACACCCCAAAATTGAAGAGGCGTGGCCAGCACCTGGTGCCATACTCGGCCTGAGCGTACCACTTTGTAACTGTAAACTCTAGAGGGGTAACCCTCAACATAGGCCGATGAGGCCATACTATGAATCATCTGAAAATAACGTCTACAACCAGCAATACCAAACTAAACATTTACATAGGGCTGGTAAAGCCACAACACTAATATACAAAATGTACATGACTCGTCTACAAGCCTCTAGGAATAACTGAATTGTATCATGGTCGAGACAGGGCCTCGACCTACCCATCAAACCTGTATATATAAAATGGATTCCAAGGTATAGACCTGGTAACTCCGAGGAAGTGGAGCTTACCAACCAAGGTGATATTTTACTTTGTCTACTAGGGAGGTTTATCCAGCTATCTATCAGGACCTGCAGGCATGAAATGCAGCGTCCCCAGCAACAAGAACGTCAGTACGAAATAATGTACCGAGTATGTAAGGAAACATGATAACTGAAATCTGAAACTGAATTGATAATAAAATAATTGAAAGTACATGAGAGTCAAATATAATTTGAAGATATGCTTACCTGCTGATACTGACTCATCTCTCTCAATATAGTAAGTAAAATAGTTGTCTGACCCTATAAGGCTCGGTATGTGTAACTGCTCTCCCGTAGTTGGCTCGCTCATAAGCGCTCGGCCATACTAGGCTCTGTATCTCGGCCATTCTTGGCTCGCTCATGGGAGTTTGACCACCGTAGGCTCGGTATATAACTTACCATCTGATTAGAGGTTGCCCAATAGGGGCCTGTCCACCGATTATAGCTCGATGGTGGTAAAAATATTGTTATATATATATATATATATATATATATATATATATATATATAAATAATCTCTGCTCTCTTGGATGAAATAAGACAATACTAAACTGAATATGAAGTCCCGATAAGGGAGAATAATGTAACTTATGAGACTAGGATAATGTACATAAGTTCAGGAATACGAACTTCTCTTTATGCCTCGTTATCAAACTCATGTAGTTACTGGATCAAGCCAAAATGAAGAAAGGTTTAGCCTTAACATAACTCATCACAATCTTTCCAATCACCAAGTTTAACTCGCCTCTTCACACCTTAATCTACAACAACTATAATAATACTATCATTAAGTTACGAACGGTACAACTATCGCACAACGAACGACAAGCTTATTTTGTATTAAAACGGCCAGCATCTCCCCTATAATCCTTACTTCCTCCAAATTCAAGACAACATCAACAACACAATAACACAACAATATCAACATGTATACATTATTTTTCAACCTTATATACACCACAAAAATACTACAAAATAGCCCAACACACCCCAATCACTTCATACACAAAACGACCACCGTAGTAGTGTCAAACAACCTGAAATTGTTACGACGAATGACCAGACCACCACCATGCATTTATATGGTGTTTCTCCACACACTGTCTCCTCCAAAACTCCATAAAATAGTAGTAAACACGCAATCCAACAACAACACAAAACAGTCCACAAAATAGTCTGCTACAAGTGAATAACTCGAACTCACGCCTTTCTATCACCGTCCCGTGAATTCTAACAATTATAGAACGACTTTCCATACATCTCCATCAGAAAAAATGGATTAAAGAGAGCATTAAACTTACCTTATTTGTTGAATAACTCAGCTCATATCTTAGTTCTTCAAACTCAAGATTTATCCTTGTAATGACCCGACTTGTCGTTTTAAGAATTAACGCCTCGTTCAGTGACTTAAGGTCTCGAGAAACTTTATAATAAGTATTATGACGCGAGGATGTGGTCGAGTTTGATTTTCGAAAGATTCAAAATTTAATTAAAAGAACAATTCTTATTTAAGAAGCTTAAAAGAAAAGAGTTGACCGAGGAGTTGACTTTTTGATATTGGGACCAAAATCCGATTCTGAAAATTTGAATACCTACATTATGTCATTTATGACTTGCGTGCAAAATTTGAAGTAATTCCGGAATGATTTGATACGTTTCGGTGCAAAACGTAGAAGTTGGGAGATTCGAAAACTCATAATTCGATTAGAGGCACTATTCGTAATTTTGACGTTGTTTGACGAGATTTGAAGCCTCCACTAAGTTTGTATTGTATTTTGGGACGTGTTGGTATATTTGGTTGAGGTCCCGAGGGGCTTGGGTGTATTTTCGGATCATTGGTTGAGAGATTAGTAAAATTAAGAAATTTGGGAGTTTGACCATGTCAATATCGGGTCAAAACGATCTCTTTTCAGTGTTTTAAGTGCACGAGCAGGTCCATAGCGTGTTTTGTGATTGTAAATTCATATATGGTTTATGTCCGGGAGGTTCCGGATGAGATTCGGGGTGAGTTTTGAGCGAGTCCGGACATTTTAGCACTCTAATATTGTTCTGGCACTTTTGGGGGTGCGGACCGCGCATTTTGGGGCGTTGAAGCGAAGGAGAGGTGCGGGCTGCAGCAGAATTTCGCGGGCTGCGGCAGAATTTCGTGGACCGCGGTTGGAAGTTCTGCAGATCCTTTGGTCCGATTTTGGAAGCATATATCTTTTGATCTACAAGGAATTTTGAGATAATTCAAAAATAAAAGTTGTAGCCCTTCGTGTCTAGTTTCCAGAAAGGTAAAGAAGTCATTATTCAGACATCTGTAGAGAGTGTTATGGCCAAAATACTTAAGCCTGGCAGTGCAGCCCCAAGAATTTCGCGGACAAACTAGTTTTTCGCGACCACGGGACCCGGGGCGCGGCCGCACTCAAAAGTTTGCGGACCGCGAAGTGGGAGATCAGAGGTGCACTATATAAAGGGGGTGTAGGGTATTATTTCACATTTTAGACCTATGGAGCTCGATTTGTGGCTAAGTTTCGTGGGTTTTGCATGAAATTCATCGAGGTAAGTGATTCTAACTCGCATTTGGTTATTATACATGAAATATATCACCTATTTCATTATTTAATTAGTATTTTGAGATGAAAATTTGGGAAAACATTGTAGAAACTTCATAAACCACAAATTTAAGATTTGGAGGTTGATTTGTTATTGGAATTCGATAAAATTAGTATGGTTGAACTCGTATCGGAATGGGTGTTCTGATTTCATAAAAATTATGTCGGGTTCCGAGGGGCGAGTCCCGCATTGACTTTTTTTGACTTTTTGCAATAAATTATTATGTCGACGTATTATTATCCGGAATTATTTCCGATAAACTTTAATAAAGTTATATAATTAATTTGGATAGAATTGAGCGGTCTGGAGGTCAATTCAAGCAAGAAGGCGATTCTGGAATATCGGCATATAATACAATTAACTTGGTTTATATGTGCAAATTTTATGGAGTTAAAGTTTCGATCATATTGTGTAGTAAATTGGATAATTGTTGGCATATATTTAATCATTTATTTGTCGTGCCTAAATTCTTATTGTTGAATCTGTTGTTATATGACAATTTGATGTAGTTGTTACTTGATTATTTATGAAATTCTGTGAATTTGCTGGTTTGAAAATTATTGGAATTTAATTTCATTTTGAATTTTTTCCTCTACAAATAATTAATTAAATGAGCTTAAGAAGAGATGTTTATCTAATTATTGAAAATTTGGAGTTCATGAAGACTTTGCTTTATGTTGAGTAATTTCTTATTTTTGGGTGTTGTACATATTCTATGGAGCCTTCGGCTATTTGTCGTGAAATTAATTGACTTGGTTGTATCTTTGGAATTTTGGTTGTAGCCATTGGAAAAATTGTGATATGAATTGATTTTGTTATGTTGCCGTGATAATTTCCCGTGTAAATTATTGTGTTGTGTTAATTATTATTTTGAAGATATAAGGGTGGCATTTCACTGTGGTTGTGTTTGTTGGAATATTGTCTGGGTGGAGCGATAAGGGTAGCAATATGAGCGATAAGGGTGGCAATAAGAGCGATAAGAGTGGCTATTGATGTTGTCTAGGCGGAGCGATAAGGGTAGTTATTGGAGTGATAAGGGTGGCAATAGGAGCGATAAGGGTGGCTATTGTCAGGGACGATATGTGATGATGTAGGGTTATGGGGTTGATGTATTTCATGTGATGTTGTGATATTCTTGTGTTTATTTTTATGCCTTGTGCAATTTTTCTTGTTATTGATAAATTAATGAAAATCTGATTTAATGTCAAAATTGAGAGCATGTGGCTATTGTCAGGCGGATTATAAAATAAAATGTGGGCACGAGGTGCCGTGAGTAAATAATGAGGATATTGGCACGTGAATTGTCCGTGCAATTGTGATATGAAATGTGGGCACGAGGTGCTGTGATTAAATAATAATGATATTTGGCACGTGAATTGTCCATGCAGTTGTGATATAAAATGAGGGCACGAGGTGCCGGAGAAATATGATGATTTAATTATGGGAACGAGGTGCCGTGAAAATATGAAAAATGGGTTGAGACCCGTGTTTACGAAAAATACGAAAATGGGCCGAGACCCGTATTTTTATGATTATGAAACGAGGTGTCACATGGTGACTTTTTAATTGAAAGAATTATATTCAAAATATTTATTTGAAAGGATTTTTATGTAGAAGGTATTATATGAAAGAATTATATTTGAAAGGTAATTATTTGAGAAAATTATATTTGAAAGAGAGTTATTTGAAAGAATTATATGTGAAAGACATTTATTTGAAGGTTTTGATTTATTGTGTGTAATTGTATTTATTAATTGTTGAGCGATATTAATGGTATTCTTGTTGTCTGCTGTGCATATTAATGGTTATTTTATGTTTCCCTTATTGTTATTTGCTTCCTATTATTTTGTATATTATATTGCAAAGGCTATTAGACTAGTGAGTGTCTTGACTGTACCTCGTCTCTACTCCACTGAGGTTAGTCTTGATACTTACTGGGTACCGACCGTGGTGTACTCACACTACACTTCTGCACAATTTTGTGCAGAGCTAGGTGTTGGAGATATGAGACTTGAAAAGAGTTAAAGCGGGATCATAAGGATTCAAGGTAGAGCTGCTTGGTTGTCGCAGTCCCTTGGAGTCTTTTCATTTCATTGTACTATTAATTTTTAATAAAACAGTATTGTATATTCGGTCCTCGTGATCATTCCATGTATTCAGTTATAGTTCGTTACTCAGTACTACCAGTCTTGGGAGGTTGTACATTCATATATTCGTTCCGCTGTTAGTTTTGGTTACTTATAAAAAAAAATGGCTTCAAAATGTAATTGAAATCGGCTTACGTAGTATTAGAGACTAGGTACCATCACGACGTCTGTGGTGGGATTTTTGGTCGTGACAAGTTGGTATCAGAGCTCTAGCTTCATAGGTTCTACGAGTCACGAACGAGTCTAGTTGAGTCTTACGGATCGGTTCAGAGACGTCTGTACTTATCTTCAAGAGGCTACAAAACTGTTAGGAAATTTTCACTTCTTTCATTCGTGTCGTGCGGATTTGTTGATTGTAGAATTTGAGCCTTTATATCTTTATTCTCTCACAGATAGTGAGGACACGTGCTACCGGGTTAGCTTAGCAGGCATCTACACATACTGCTAGGGCTGCAAGAAGCCGGGGCTGAGGTAGAGGCCGAGGCGGAGGTCAAGAAAGGGAACATGCCGCGACTGGAACACCTGTCAAAGCAACAGTTGAGGAGCCACCAGTAGTTCCAGTTGGGGGACAAGTAGCAGAAGAACCTATTGTTACCCCCGGACTTCAGGAGACTTTGGCACAGTTCCTTAGTAAGTTTGGTACATTAAATGAGGCGGGATTGATCTCTGTTGCACCAAATATTTCGCAGATTGGGGGAGTATCTCAGACTCCTACCACAACTCTAGGGCAGCAGGTTCACGTTGGTTAGGTTCCGGGTGCAATATCGGTACAACCTGTTATTCTGGTTCAGCCTGAGGTCAGGCCCGAGGCATCATAAGAAGAACAAAAGAGACTTGAAAGGTTTAAGAGGTATAGTCCATCTACTTTCTGTGGCACAGCTACAGAGGATGCCCAAGGATTTCTAGAAAATTGTCACCGTATTTTCCGTACCATGGGTATTGTAGAGGTGAACGGAGTTACCTTTACTACATTTCAACTGTCAGGCGCAACGTATCCGTGGTGGCAAATCTATGAAGAATGTAGACCAGCCGATGCAGCACCACCAACTTGGGCTCAATTTTCGGAAATGTTCTTGAAAGAGTTTGTTCCCCAGACTCTCAGAGATGCGTGGCGCATAGAGTTTGAACGGTTGCATCAGGGCACTAAGATAGTGTTAGAATATGCTATCAGGTTCAGTGAGTTAGCCCGTCATGCACCGATCTTAGTTCCTACAATGAGAGAGTGGGTCCACAGATTCATTGGGGGGCTCGATTATGATATTAAAATATACATGGCTCGAGAGTTGCAAACCGATACTCCATTTCAACAAGTAGTGGAGATTGCAAGGAAGATTGAGGGTGTTTTAGGCGAGGAAAGGGAGTCTAAGGAGGCCAAAAGGTCTCGAAGATCTGGAGGGTTCAGTGGATTTTACTCTTCAACTAGAACCCATTATAGCGGAGGCTCGAGTAGTTGGCCAGCTCAGTCCACACATCAGATTACTCGGAGTGCTCTAGTAAGTTCTTATAATGCACCACCGACACGAGATTCTTACAGTGGTTATTCCAGTTATCCGACACATACTCAGTACGAGCAGACACTACCTTAAAGGGGTTGTTATGAGTGTGGTGATACTAAGCTCATCATGAAAGATTGTCCCAGACTTGGGAGGGGTGGATTTCATCAGAGCACTACAGCTACGAGCTTTATTCCAGTTAATACTCCACGTGCACAGTCAGTTAGGGGTGGAGGACATGCGGGTAGTGGGCGCCTAAGAGGTGGAGGCCCGACCCGTTGATATAATCGCTATATTTTGGCTAAGGCCGATACACTAGGTGTCGTTACAGGTACAATCCCGAATTGTTATAAAAGAATATTTTCCTTTAATTTGATTTAGATCTGAATATTGAGGTGACTCCTCCTATTATGCTTCGCTTTTGGGTGAGCTTCGTAACTTATGAGCCACTTATATGTTTATCCCTGTTGGAAGATTTAAAGATGTGAGCCCGTGTCTGTTATTTTATTTTTGTACACCATTGAGGGCTATAAGTCCAAAAGTAATTTTTATTATTCATTACAGTGGGTTTAATGTGTTTCGGAATAATTGATTCCAATTTTTATGAATTATATGCCTTATCGGTATGAGGGTTTGTTATGTGTTATGAAAAATGTTTACGAAATTTATTAAAAAGAAGAAAGAAAAGAAATTGAAATTTTAGTTGGCACAATATGCAAAATACTTGTGATTCGGAGTTGAGGACGAGATCCTCGCATTTTTATATGATGTGAAATATTTAAACTGGGCTACAAGCCATGGTGGAAGTTATACAAGGACGAGGTCCTTGTGGTGAAAATATTTATAAGTTTAAAATTCTCCCTTTGTGAAATTTAATTTGTACAATAATATTAATAGGGATTCATGCCTGTTAGGCCTATTTGATAATTCTTGTATATTTTCTGTGCATATTCAGCCGTTTTCGTGCTATAAACATTGAGTTTTAACCTACGAGGTGAGCGCCCAGGTGGCGTTAAATGTGACTCATTAATCCGAGTACGTAATTATTAGGTCTTCATGCCTCACATTCTGTTGTCAGTGTTGTGAAAAATCGAAATGAGGTGGGGGTTAATATGAGATAAATTGATGATGCTGGAATTAATTATGAACAACTTTTAAGACCAGAAATGTGGTGATGGGAATGCATATGATGTGCTCCATGTCCTGATATCATTATGATAATGCAGCGCTTGTAATGCTGAGATTGGTGTTATTGATATATACCTTGTGGATGTATTGTTAGGAGTTGTTTTGGTGTTACTCTGGCAGGTAGATAGGCCCAATTACAGGGGAGACTCTGCCGAAAATTCTGAAAAATTTGGGAGTTAGTAAAAATTTGGGGGATTGGGACGTGCAAAAGAAGAGACAAATTATATTATGTGTTTAAGGACGAATGATCCTAAGCGGGGAAGAATGAAATACCCCAGAAAAATTATGAAGTACTTCAACACTATCAAGAAAGTTGATGTGTGAGTAGGCACGAGTTGCTATAGCCAGTTGAGACTAATACCGTGCGTTGTTGTAAACATCAGGCCTTTTGAAAATGTTTGAAGTGTAAGAAATTGATCTTAAAGTATACAAATATGGATTAAAGAAATAATCTCAAATGAGATGATGTTGTCAGGCTTATCTCAAATGCGGTAACGAGGGACCAACCGTGAGCATATGTGTAAAAGTAAAATCATCAATTTGGTAACCTCAGAATAATTCTTAGAACGTTCGAGGACGAACGTTTGTTTAAGAGGTGGAGAATGTAACGACCCGACTTGTCGTTTTAAGAATTAACGCTCCGTTCAGTGACTTAAGATCTCGAGCAACTTTGTCATAAGTATTGTGACCCGAGGGTGTGGTCGAGTTTGATTTTCGGAAGATTCGGAATTTAATTAAAAGAACAATTCTTATTTAAGAAGCTTAAGAGAAAAGAGTTGACCGGGGAGTTAACTTTTTGATATTGGGACCGGAATCCGATTCTGAAAATTTGAATACCTACATTATGTCATTTATGACTTGTGTACAAAATTTGAAGTAATTTCGGATTGATTTGATACGTTTCGGCACAAAACATAGAAGTTGGGAGATTCGAAAACTCATAATTCGATTAGAGGCGCTATTCGTAATTTTGACATTGTTTGACATGATTTGAAGCCTCCACTAAGTCCGTATTGTATTTTGGGACTTCTTAGAATATTTGGTTGAGGTCCCGAAGGGCTTGGGTGTATTTTTGGATCATTGGTTGAGAGATTAGTAAAGTTAAGAAATTTGGAGTTTGACCATAGTCAATATCGGGTCAAGATGACCTCTTTTCAGTGTTTTAAGTGCACGAGCAGGTCCGTAGCGTATTTTATGATTGAAATTCATATATGGTTTGTGTCCGGGAGGTTCCGGATAAGATTCGGGATGAGTTTTGAGCGAGTCCGGGCATTTCGGCACTCTAATATTGTTCTGGCACTTTTGGGGGTGCGGACTGCGCATTTTCGGGTGCTAAGGCGAAGGAGAGGTTTGGACCGCAGCAGAATTTCATGGCCACGCTTGGAATTTCGTGGACCGCGACAGAATTTCGCGGACCGCAGTTGGAAGTTCTGCAGATCCGCTTGTCCGACTTCGGAAGCCTATATCTTTTGATCTACAAGGAATTTTGAGATAATTCAAAAATGAAAGTTGTAGTCCTTTGTGTCTAGTATCCAGAAAGGTAAAGAAGTCATTATTCAGACATCAGTAGGGAGTGTTATGGCTAAAATACTTAAGCCTGGCAGTGCAGCCCCAAGAATTTCACGGACGCACCAGTTTTTCGCGACCGCGGGAACCGGGGCGCGGCCGCGCTCAAAATTTTGCGGACCGCGAAGTGGGAGATCAGAGGTGCACTATATAAATGGGGTTTAGGGTATTATTTCACATTTTGGACCTAGGGAGCTCGGTTTGTGATGATTATTCGTGGGTTTTTCAAGCAATTCATCGGGGTAAGTGATTCTAACTCGGATTTGGTTATAATACATGAATATATCACTGATTTCATCATTTAATTAGTACTTTGAGATGGAAATTTGGGGTAAAATTGTAGAAACTTCGTAAACCACAAATTTAAGATTTGGAGGTTGATTTGTTATTGGAATTCGATAAAATTGGTATGGTTGAACTCGTATCGGAATGGGTGTTCTGATTTCATGAAAATTATGTCGGGTTCCGAGGGGTGGATCCCGCATTGACTTTTGTTGACTTTTTGCAATAAATTTTTAAGTCGACGTATTATTATCCGGAATTATTTCCGATGAATTTTAATGAAGTTATACAATTAATTTGGATAGAATTGAGCGGTCCAGAGGTCAATTCAAGCAAGAAGGCGATTTTGGAATATCGGCATAATTTAAAAAATGTAAGTGTCTTACTTAATCTCGAGTGGGGGAATTACCCCTTAGGCATTGAGTCTTATGTGCAATTTGTGTAATTGAAAATCATTTACGCGAGGTGACGAGTACGTACTTGGTTTATATGTGCAAATTTTATTGAGTCAAAGTCTCGAGCATATTGTGTAGTAAATTAGATAATTATTGACATATATTTAATTATCTATTTGTCGTGCCTAAATCCTTGTTGTTGAATCTGTTGTTATATGACAATTTGATATAGTTGTTACTTGATTATTTATGAAATTCCGTGAATTTGCTGGTTTGATAATTAATTTCATTTTGGATATTTCCCTCTGCAAATAATTAATTAAATGAGCTTAAGAAGAGATGTTTATATAATTATTAAAAATTTAGAGTTAATGAAGACATTGCTTTATGTTGAGTAATTTCTATCTCTATTGATTATTTTTGGGTGTTGTACACATTGTGTGGAGCCTTCGGCTATTTGTTGTGAAATTAATTGACTTGGTTGTATCTTTGAAATTTTGGTTGTAGCCATTAGGCAAATTGTGATATGAATATATTTTGTTATATTGCCTTGATAACTTTCCATGTAAATTGTTGTGTTGTGTTAATTATTATTTTGAAGATATAAGGGTGGCATTTCACCGTTAATATTATATGGGTATAAGGGTGGCATTTCACTGTGGTTGTGTTTGTTGGAATATTGTCTGGACGGAGCGATAAGGGTGGCAATATGAGCGGTAAGGGTGGCAATAGGAGCGATAAGGGTAGCTATTGATATTGTCTGGGCGGAGCGATAAGGGTGGCTATAGGAGTGATAAGGGTGGCAATAGAAGCGATAAGGGTGGCTATTGTCAGGGACGATATATGATGATGTGGGGTTATGGGGTTGGTGATTTTCATGTGATGTTGTCATATTCTTGTGTTTATTTTTATACCTTGTGCAATTTTTCTTGTTGTTGATAAATTGATGAAAATCTGATTTATGTTGAAATTGAGAGCCTGCGGCTATTGCCAGGCGGATTATAAAATGAAATGTGGGCACGAGGTGCCGTGAATAAATAATGAGGATATTGGCACATGAATTGTCCGTACAGTTGTGATATGAAATGTGGGCACGAGGTGCTGTGATTAAATGATAATGATATTTGGCACGTGAATTGTACGTGCGGTTGTGATATGAAATAAGGGCACGAGTGAAAATATGAAAAATGGGTTGATACCCGTGTTTACGAAAAATATGGAAATGGGCTGAGACCCTTATTTTTATGATTATAAAACGAGGTGTCACATTGTGACTTTTTAATTGAAAGAATTATATTCAAAATATTTATTTGAAAGGATTTTTATGTAGAAGGTATTATATGAAAGAATTATATTTGAAGGGTAATTATTTGAGAAAATTATATTTGAAAGAGAGTTATTTGAAAGAATTATATGTGAAAGACATTTATTTGAAGGATTTGATATATTGTGTGTAATTGTATTTATTAATTATTGAGCAATATTAATGATATTCTTGTTGTCTTCTGTGCATATTACTGGTTGTTTTATGTTGCCCTTATTGTTATCTGCTTCCTATTTTTTTATATATTATATTGCACATGCTATTAGACTAGTGAGTGTCTTGACTGTACTTCATCTCTACTCTACTGAGGTTAGTCTTGATACTTACTGGGTACCGACCGTGGTATACTCATACTATACTTCTGCACATTTTTGTGTAAAGCCAGGTATTGGAGATATCAGACTTGAGAAAAGTTAAAGCGGGATCGTAAGGATTCAAGGTATAGCTGCTTGGTCGTCGCAGTCTCTTGGAGTCTTTTCACTTTATTGCACTGTTAACTTTTAATCAAACAGTATTGTATATTCGGTCTTCGTGATCATTTCATGTATTCAGTTAGAGTTCGTGACTCAGTACTACCAGTCTTGGGAGGTTGTACATTCATATTTGTTCCGATGTTAGGTTTGGTTACTTATAAAAAAATAGCTTCAAAATGTAATTGAAATCGGCTTACCTAGTCTTAGAGACTAGGTTCCATCACGACGCCTGTGGTGGGATTTTGGGTCGTGACAATCCTCCAACTAGAACTTGAAAATGAGAGAAATTCAATTAGGGTTTGTGTGCAATATTTGGGAGGATGTTTGCAGGGGTTTAGGTCTGGTTATTGTGCCATATTATCGGTGTATTATATGAATGAAATAGCCCTTTAAAATGTCTCTTTGGACGACCCGAACTTGCCCATTTTCGGACTCTCATTTAAGCAAGTAGGTGACATACCTACTTGTCACCAAGCAGCTTGTGCAGTCTTGCAAAAACACATATATATCTCTACTCCAATGTCGTATTGACAAACGGTTAATGCGTTAGAAAATATACCCATAGATCTTCACTTTTATGGGTGGAATACCCGGTAACTCTAATTATATTAGGAGAACATCGCAATTATATTTGACCTAAATTTCAGTAAAACTTATGAATGTAACTTATGACGATCTTTCCCAACTTTTGTTCCACAACTCGCATGACTTCAAAACATAACACACGGCTATCATAAGAAAAAAAAACTATTAACATAACCTCCTTATCATTTTGAGCACCCTAGTCTCACCCCAAAAGTACATGTTATAACATTCCCAACTTGTCGAATTTCGACGAAACTTATTTTCTTCAATTCCTTAGCTTTTGAACCTTCCAACCCTCTTTGTACTTGTTGTTCATGATCCTCAATATTTCTAACCTCAATGGTAAAATGATTAACTTACTTTATGTACTTTCAAATATGATCTCATTTCTGAGTTCACATCAATTGACTTATGACGTACTCTTATGTACGAAAACATGGGGTGGAACATCATTCCCCTTTTTTGGAACATCCGTCCTCGAATGTTGATTGATGCGCTTATCAGTCTCATAACTTATAGCTCTTATGAATAATTTAGTATTGTCCTTTATATCTAGGCAACTATTCAGTGAATAAATCCAAAGAGAGAGAGAGATACGATGCAAGATTTAATGGTAAGTAAGGTAAACGTGAAGAAGGTACAAGATACTCAAGTGCAAAAGGTTATGTATAGTCCATACTTTAGGTAGAGTGCTAGAAGCACTGTAATTCAGCATCCAAAAATGATACTGGTGTCGTCAGTAACATATCTTCCACCCTATGTTTTTCAGGTATCGAGAGGCCTAGTTAAGAGAGTAAAGAAGAGTTAGAGACAGTGTGATGTCTCGCTTGAGGTTCCAGAATAATATAAGGAAATTTATGGTGCTATCATGTTAAAGAAAGGCTGAGAGTAGTATAAATAAATATGTATAGGTCGTAAGCTAAAGTATGGTAGAGCAACAAGGTTTTAGATGGACAGGAGTAAGGATAAGAAGAGGTGATTGAGAAGGTGACGAGAATAGGTAAGGCCTCAGGATTAAGCCCATCAAAACAAGAGAACGAATGGTCCCCGTAAGTTATAGAGAACCCTGTATAACCTGAATAAACTCGGAGAAGTTTAAGACTAGGAGCATTTGGAAAAGAGGGAATGCTGCCCTGGTAGTCGAATAAGGGTGTAATTGTTTTAAATGATCAGTGGATGATATTTAGGCCTTCGATTGAGTAATGATTTAGAGAAAAGGGGATTTCATGAATTACACAGGATTAGAATACCCCCATAAGATGAACTACATTGGGATGCTATAAAATACGGCTAATGAGGTATTGCATCGTCCCTAGGTGGATCAGGCAAATAACTACAGATGTTCCCTGATGAGACGTGAGCCCTAAGGACAATGTATTATGAAAAAGGTTTTAAGTTATCAGTGGTAGATTATAGATCAACATTAAGGTGAATCAACAATAGTAAGATAAAAGTTCCAAAGTATGAGATGAGGTTAGGTTGACATTCCTAAGATGAACAGTAATGAGAAAGAACTAAAGGACTTAGATTTATACATATAGAGTAAGCGGCGAGAGGGTAACCTAGAATGGGTAGCAAACCCGAGTAATAATAAACTGAAGTAAGTGTAATGGTATAGTATGACCTACCTAGATGTTGTAAATTCATAAGGATAGATAAGCGAGGCTATAGCAATAGTCGTAAGTTCGACAAAGTACCAAGTGAATGACTTCAGTACACCTATAGATGCCTAGAGGGACAACTTGTCATAGTTCAAGTGTTTCCTTTGTCTTAACTTACCTCTAGCACTGGTTCCTTATGTATCAAATGTTCATTCACACTTATTTATTACTAAAATCCTTTGCGGGAACCCTTACTGCCCCTCCCCGGTGTTGTGCTTACATAATGTTCTAGAGCCGTAACATATTTGTATGATCTGAATAAATGCTATCTCATTCCTTATGCCTTTTTACTATTCTATAGTTATCCGAACCACTTAACTCCGACATAATTCCATATCACACCATTTTCCCCCCTTTAGGGGAGTACTAATATTTAATGATGTGAAGATTTACATATATATGTTTTACCCCTTCATCTTTGGCGTCTTTTCACATCTTCACTGACTCTTAATCGCCTTGCGATAAACCTTCTGTACCAAGGATAACTGAATTGTTTTACGCGCGAGGGGTGATACCTAGTATAACTGGCACACTTAGTTCCTTAAGCTTAACTCTACGCACATTGCTTACTTTAGGGGAGTGTCTTCCTGAATGACCTTAAAGGTCATTCTTCCGTTGTCCATTCTATCATTGCCGAAATGCGATCTATGAAATTCTCATAATGACTATTGTCAAATTCTTCAGTCCCTAAATCATGTTCGGTTTTATCTTGTTTACTAACCCATACTAATTTTTATTACTCCCGGGGTCTAACTTAGCTTGTTGGTAATCGCGTGGGAGTCACCGGCTTATACTCTCTTATTGTCTCAAGGCATGTCACCTCTTGTCTTTTCTTTCACTTGACTATAGACTCTGTCATCTTGTCATATTTTGATTTACCGTTATCACCCATTTATCATACCTTACTCGTAATGCTTTATTTACTCTCTTCTTATTCTTCTGCTAATATCTTTGTCTATTACCATACTCCAAATATTTTTACAAAATATTCTTTTGTTTTTAGCTCCCCTTGCTCCATCTATTGGCTCTTCGGGTCGCCTGACATTCTCTCTTGACTAGGGACGGGAGCCATAATAAGGTAAATACTTATCCCTTCTAGGATTCCACTACATGTCTTCTGAAATTTCTGAACATTCTAGTATTCATATATGACTGTTCTATTCTAGAGTGCACCATCTTGGTGTCTCACAAGGAGATCTACTATTAAGTTTGCACTATCCTTCAAAACGTTTAGCTAATGATAACAATTCATCCACCATTTTGGGTTACTCTAACCTAGCTGGATCCTGATTTCCCATCTTTCCCTTAAACAATAAATGTTAGCTCCTATAGGGCATAACTGATATGGGTGTGGCCAATTATATATATCTCTGTTACTGTGGAAAGTAACTCAGAATGCTTATATTTCTCTGCCTGAATTGTAAATATTGATAATCTTCACTAACTAGGTACCACGTGCCCTCTTCACCTTGCTTTTTTTACTTGTTGAAAGTTGAGTCTACAATCTGATTCTCTTATTTCTTTTTACCATATAGGTGGATATATATTCATACATTAGGGTTTCTAATCAAGAAGCTTATACGTCTTAGTACACATATGATCTGCTGAAGACCTCACATTTACTCATCGTAAGCATGGTGCAAAATCGAGTTCTTCTGACTCAACTCTACTACAGCCACATTCAATCTCTTACCAACTATGTTTCTGGATGTTGATATCGTTGTATTACGAATAAAATAAAAGTTAGGAGTTTGAATCTTACAACCGAGATCTACCACACGATCTAGAGTAACAAGAAAGAGTGAAAGTCCTGAATGCCATGTAGCCTTATGCTTATAAGTGTGGTGCACAACACACCCATAAACAAAACTCTACTAGATACAACTTGTAGACTCCCTAAGATAGAACTGCTCTAATACCAAGTTTGTCATTTCCCAAACCCGAAGAGGCCTGGGCGGCACCCGGTGCCATACTCTGCCTGAGCGTGCCACTCTGTAATGGTGAACTCTAGAAGGGTAACCCTCAACTTAGGCTAATGAGGCAATATTATGAATCATCTGAAAATAGCGTCTACAACCAGCAATACCAAACTAAACATCTACATAGGGATGGTAAAGCCACAATACTGAAATAACAAATGTACAGGACTCGTCTACAAGCCTCTAGGAATAACTGAATTGTATCATGGTCGGGACAGGGCCTCGACCTACCCATCAAACCTGTATATATAAAATGGATTCCAAGGTATAGACCTGGTAACTCCGAGGAAGTGGAGCTTACCAACCAAGCTGATGTTTGACTTTGTCTATTTAGGAAGGTCTATCCAGCTGTCTATCAGGAACTGCAGGCATGAAATGCTGCGTCCCCAGCAAAATGGACGTTAGTATGAAATAATGTACCGAGTATGTAAGGCAACCGGATAACTGAAATCTAAAACTGAACTGATAATATAATAACTGAAAGTACCTGGGAGTCAAATATAATTTGAAGATGTGCTTACCTGCTGATACTGACTCACCTCTCTCAATATAGTAAGTAAAATAGTTGTCCGGCCCTATAAGGCTCGGTATGTGTAACTGCTCTACCGTAGTACGCTCGCTCATAGGTGCTCGGCCATACTAGGCTCTGTATCTCGACCATTCTGGGCTCGCTCATAGGTGCTCGGCCACAGTAGGCTCGGTATATAACTTACCATCTAATCAGAGGTTGCCCATATAACTTAGCTCGTGTGATGAATCTCTATTCCCCCAAAATATCTCGTAGGGAAATGATAAATTTCAGCAAATGCGGCCACCATGATCTATTATCTAGCATGGATGATGACAACGACCGTGGGTGGATGGAACGGTTCATTGCAGTTGCCACTAATGACATTATTTCGGCAACGACTTCATTCTTTCCGGGATCATGGAACCGCACTCGTAAGTTCCTTGGTCCAATATTCCTTTTGTTGATACCCAATTTTGTCCTACTTTTCTTCTGATTAATTTTCTGGTGCTCCCTAGACATTAATAATATAATACTGTATATGGTTTTTAATTATTTGTTACCTTTATTACTACTATTATTATAGTTATAATTATTGAAGTGATTACTACCATTATAGTCAAAGTTGTTGTTATTATTATTATTATTATTATTATTATTATTATTATTATCATTATCATTATTATTATGATTATTGTTATTATTATTATTATTATTATTATTATTATTATTATTATTATTATTATTATTATTATTATTATTACTACTACTATTAATCTTGTCATTGTTAGTAGTATTAGCATGATTATTAATATTACCATTAATATGACTATCATTGAGTTAATCATTTATTTTAATATGTAATATTATATATTCTCAAAGTATTTTTATTGAGTCCAAATTATTATTATTAAGACCATGGGAGCCTAATTAAAATAATTTTAAGAAGGAAAGAGACCATGAAAATGTGGCCCAATTTCATATCAGCTCATTTATCCAGTCCAATTCGGCTAGCCCAACCAAAGACCCATCAGACCAAGCCCAAATATCAGCCCATAACCAAGTTTCCAAACCCTACATACACACCGTTTCCTTCCCTCCTTTCCCTTCCTTGGCAAAGAATCTATACTGCCATGGCTAGGGACAGATCCTGTCCTTTCTATTTTCGATCAAAATTTCGGTCATCTCTCTACGCCTATCTCAATGAAACAAGGACCCCTTCGTCTCTTTCGTCTTTTCACTTTTTAAGGACAAAGACAAATTGAGAGCAGACCCGGTACAAACTAGTCTCACTATTTTCGGCTCTCCTCAGTGCAAGGCTTCGACTGTCGAAAGATCACGTGAAGCCCCTCTCAAATCTTCTTTTCAGAGATGCTGATACAAACAACTATTTTCTCATCATCTCTGCTTCAATTTTAAACGTCTCTCTTTGACCAAGTTCAAAATCAAACACAAAGTTTCGCGCAAATTCACGCCCTAAGAACCCTAATTGTTTCCTATAAATATCGCTCTAAGTTGTCAGCCAAAGAGCAAAGTGAAGAGTTCTTGGATGGAAGGATGCCGAAGGTCATTTGGAAACAACCTCTCTATCCCATGGCGGACAGGGGTAAAATTGTGTACACACTGCCCTCCCAAACCCAACTAGTGAAATTATACTGGGTTGTTGTTGTCGTCGTCTCTCTCAAGCTTCAATTCGAAATCCAAAAGAGTAGATCTGAAGTGACCTTTAAACCCCCCTTCTTCACTCCACCACACAAGGTCAGCCTATTTTCTTCTTTAATCTCTTTTTTTTTCTCTTTTAGTTGCAGTTGGAATGTAGAGTTTGAACCTATATTATTTTATCATTATCAACAAGTATTTTAGTGTTAGAAATCATGTTCTTAAGACAGGTGAAATGCCAATAGTTCTTAATCATCTTTATGTATTTATTTAGATTAGTTAGAGTATTATGTACTCAAATGTTTGTAGATATGTGAATGAGACTTTACTGTTCTGTAGAATCTGTCTTTATATGCCTTTTAGGACAAATTTTAGTTTGATCCCTTGTTGTTCCAGATATCATGCTATCTTACTCAAAAATGTATTAGGTATACGAAATGTTTATTTGTTTTGGGAAATATGACGTTGAAAAATTATATCAATACGCAAAGTTGTGATCCTCCCTTTATTTGACTGGTTACAGTGGCAATAAACCATGTTTAGTTGTGTGATAAGTGATACATACTACATAGATTCCGAGACTTGATTTCTTTATACTTGAACCGTGTTTTCAACGTGGTATTTGGGAATACTACTTTCTGTTAGGGAACTTGCCTTTAAGACGCTATTTAAGTAAAAGTGGAAGAATATTATTTATTTGGATCATGAAAGCACGAAACTCGATAGATTGCTTTATTATCAGTTAGGCATTCAAATGATTTCAAGATTTGCTTTAGCTCATATTTGTGCTAACTGTTCATCTGTGTGTGTGTGTGGAAGTTTGAATACTCATACAGTCTAGATTTGCCTTATTTGACAGTTATTTTGCTTTTCTAGTTCTTATCTTCTTATTTTATATGTACATTTGGGAACAAATTGGAGTCTTCATCAAAGACTTATCATTGCAAGTCGCTGCTAGACCCAGAACCCACATCTACATTCTTCATTCTTCATTCTTTTCTCTCGTTCCCTCTCAGCACATTCGAACAGAAACTGAAAAGAGGAGCGAGGAGAAATGACGAATACTCCTTTAGTTGTTTATTATATTATGCTTTTCATTTCCTGAATTTTGAACCTGAATTTCATAGCATCATTTTGTTCTTTGGTTTATATATCCAGAGAAGTATACAGTTAATCTAGCTTTGAGATCTAGAGTATTTCATCCAATTTGGAGGTCAGCTTAAATTGCTTAATCTATAGATGACAATAGCTAATCTTTCAAAATCAATAAGCGTCTTATGAGTAATGTCCTTTGAAAACTCTACTTAGCTTATTCTCCTAATCAGACAAAATGGAATTTTTTTCTACAAGTCCAAAAGGAAATAGAGTTTTTTTTTGTCCTCGGAACTCAACAACCCAGTATAATTTCACTAGTGGGGTCTTGAGAGGGTAGTGTGTACGCAGACTTTAACCCCACCCTGGGGTAGAGAGATTGTTTTCAATAGACCTTCGGCTCCCTCTCTCTAAGAACTCCCACCTTACTCTTCGGGTGACTTGAACTCACAACCTCTTAGTTGGAAGTGGAGGGTGCTTACCACTATAGCAATCCACTCTTGTCCTTGGAACTCAAAATGAAATTTTTGAACCTTTTAGCTCATGTGAACTTTGAAGCCCTTCTCAAAATATCAAATGCTTTCTCTCTAGCTTAGTTAAATACTATTTCTCTAGACATATTGACTTTGGATAACTCTTAACACTTAGTGTAACGATCCGACCGGTTGTTTTGCTTTCTAGAACCTCGTTCCCCTAAATAAGACTTCTCGTACATGCTTTACTGTTTTATGACTTGTGGTGATGGTTGGTTCGGGATTTGGAAAAGTTTGGGTTGAAATCGGAACACTTGGTTCCTTAAGGTTGGCTTGAAAGGCCAAGTTTGACTTCGATCAACATTTTGAGTAAACGACCTCAGAATCGGGATTTGACGGTTCCAATAGATTTGTATGGTGATTTCGTACTTGAGTGTATGTTCAGATCGAGTTTTGGATGACTCGGGAGCATTTTGGCGCCTAATAGTGGAAGTTGGTTCTTGAAGTTTTTTAAATTTGGTTTGGAACGGGTTTTGGTGATATCGAGGTCCAAATGGAATTCCGAGATCGGGAGTAGTTCCGTAATGTCATTTAAGACTTGCACGTAAAATTTTGTGTCAATCCAAGTAGTCTAAGTATGATTTGACGCGTTCAGATCGATTTAGAAACTTGAAGTTCAAATTTTGATTCAATTTGGTTTTGGGGTGTGATTCTTGAATATGTTATTGTTTTACGCGTTTCGAGAGTTCGAGTAGGCCTATATTATGATTACAGACTTGTTGGTGCCTTTGGATGGGGTCCGAGAGGCTCGGGTGTGTTTCGGACTGCCCAGAGCTAAATCTGAAAAACTAGATTTTCTAGTTCTGGTTTCCTTCTTGGCGTTCGCGCGCGAAAAAAGATTTGGGGCAGTGGGCAATTGCCCTTCGCGTTCGCGGTCAGGCTAACGCGTTCGCGAAGCCATGTGAGCCTAGGCCTTCGCGTTCGCGAACCCCACTCGCATGCGCGTAGGGGAAATAGGGCCAGGGAGGGCCAGTGAACTTTGCTCTTCGCGTTCACAAAAGAGCTGTCGCGTTCGCGATGCTCAGTCAGTGTAGGCCTTCGCGAACGCGAGGCTTCCTCCACGTTCGCGAAGAAGGGTGTCACAGCTGGGCAATGGCTTGTTTTAAAAACGGGACTTGGGCATTTTTCTCCCATTTTTTACACACTTGGGCGATGTTAGAGCTTCAAAAAGGGAGATTTTAACCTAGCTATTGAGAGTAAGTAATTCATACCTAATATGAGTTTAATACATAGATTATGAGTAGATTTTAACATGTAAATTTGTAGAATTCATGGGTTATATGGAAAACCTAGGTTTTTGTTAAAAATGAAAATTAACCACGAAATTTGTCATGAAATTTAGTAAAAATCATATATTTATGTTCCTAAGGTTATGGGTAACAATTCTTTTTAAACATTTCCGGAGTCCGAGCATGTGGGCCCGGAGGTGAATTTTAGGAATCTTGCAATTTAGGTTGGGTAATCACTTAAATGGTGGAATGATGAACTTTGCTCTTCGCGTTCACAAAAGAGCTGTCGCGTTCGCGATGCTCAGTCAGCGTAGGCCTTCGCGAACGCGAGGCTTTCTCCGCGTTCGCGAAGAAGAGCGTCACAGCTGGGCATAAGCTTGTTTTAAAAACAGGACTTAGGCATTTTTCTCCCATTTTTCACACACTTGGGCGATGTTAGAGCTTCAAAAAGGGAGATTTCAACCTAGTTATTGAGGGTAAGTAATTCCTACCTAATATGAGTTTAATACATAGATTATGGGTAGATTTTAACATGTAAATTTGTTGAATTCATGGGTTAGATGGAAAACGTAGGTTTTTGATAAAAATGAGAATTAACCACAAAACGTATGAAATTTAGTAAAAATCATATATTTATGTTCTTACGGTTATGGGTAACAACTTTCTTTAAATATTTTCGGAATTCGAGCATGTGGGCCTGAAGGTGAACTTTAGGAATCTTGCAATTTAGGTTGGGTAATCACTTAAATGGTGGAATCATGAACTTTTGAGCATAAATTGAATAGTTTATGTAATGTTTGACAAGCTTCAAGTGGTCTGGTGTCAAATTTGGAGGTTTGAGCGCGTTTTTGAATTGGGAAGTAGGCTTTGAGACGAGGTAAGTCTCCTTTCTAACCTTGTAAGAGGGAACTAATCCCATGAAGTGAATTAAATAAATGTGTGTACCTATTTGTGGGGGTTACGTACGTAGGAGATGACGAGAGTCCGTACGAAGCTACTATTATGCTATTGTACGGGTAGTTTAGGACCCGTATCATGCTTTATTTGGACTGTTGATGCCCTTACTTGCTAATTTAATTAGTTGAGTCATGTTAGAATTTGATAAAAGGATTCGTAAAAGGTTAAATTCACTTATTTGAAGAATTTATTGGAATACTTGACTGTAAATGAGAAATTTGTGTTTCCTTAAAAATAATTGCTATTTGTGGATCGGGCCGAGCGTCTCGGTAGTAAATAGATGCATCTATGGTTCGCACTGTTCGACCCTCCGGCAGTGTACAATTTAAATATTATGTTGGACCAGGCCGTACGACCTCGACATAATTGCGCATGTTAATTATTTGAAACTCTCTGTGATTTATACTGCTTAAATGCTTTTAAATGTAAGTTGTTAAATAATATGGCTGAAATTAAAATTATAACTTTGAAAGAACTTATCTCTTCCCGTTATTGAACTGTCTGTATTATTCATGATATCCATACTTAGCATAACACTTTAATTACATTATTATTGGCCCTAGTAAGTGTCAAGTCGACCCCTCGTCACTATTTCTTCGAGGTTAGGCGGGATACTTATTGGGTACATATTGTTGATGTACTCATACTACAATTCTATACTTAATTGTACAGGATCTGAGACTGATGCATCCAGTTACCCGCCCGACGCGCATACCTGATCTTGGACTGAGACTTCACGGTGAGCTGCCCCACTTCTGAGCCGTTTAGCAGCATACCAGAGTTTCTCTTTTGCCTTTATCTGTCTATTCTATTTTAGACAGTAGGATAGTTATCTTTTGTATATTCTACTAGTTGCTCACACACTTGTGACGCTAGATCTTGGCACATATTAGTAGACTTTGATTTTTGGGTTGTAGTTCAATTGTTATAATTGTTTTTCGATGTTTTCTGTCTGTTTGCCTTAAAAACCCGTTATTTATCAAATGCTTTAAATTTAAGTAAGGTGAGATGTTGGAATTGCTTAATAAAAATGGAAAATCATTAAGTTGTTCACTGTTGGCTTGTCTAGCAACGGTGCTGGACGCCATCACGACCTGACATGGAGTTGGGTCGTGACAACATGGTATCAGAGCTCCAAGTTCACGTGAGTCTCACAAGTTATGGGTAGGTCTAATAGAGTCTTGCGGATCGGTGCAGAGACGTCCGTATTTATCTTCGAGAGGCTAGGATGTTAGGAAACTACTATTTATTTATCTCCTATCGTGCAATTGATGGTATGCTAAGTTCCTTCCTTCTATTCGCTCACAGATGGTGAGGATGCGTACGACGGACGTTCCAGACCCGGGAGGAGCTGCTCCCCCTATTACTAGAGGCCGAGGCAGAGGCCAGGAAAGGGCACCAATCCGAGGTAGGGGACGAGGGCGTCCCAGAGCTGCCCCAGTAGCACCACCAGCGGATCCAGTAGAGGATCCCATTATTGAAGAGCAGGGCGAGGTGCCTGCCGTAGAGCCAGCTACGCTAGATTTCATGACAGCACAGGGCTTTCAGGAGGTCATGGGCCGTATGATGCGGTTCATGGACACCATGGCTCAGGCTGGTTTATTTCCAGCGGACCCAGCCACATCTCAGGTAGGAGGGGGAGCATAGACCCCTACTGCTCAGGCTCCTGGGCACGCAACTGCGGTATATCAGTGTGGGCGGAGCACAGCCAGTTGCGGCGGTTGCACCTGAGCCTAGACCGGCTGCGGACGGCAATCCGCAGAAGTTATTGGACAGATGGACTAGGTTACACCCTCCTGTCTTCGGCGGTGAGCGTCATGAGGATGCCCAGGATTTCATTGATAGGTGCAGGGAAGAACTGTACAACATGAGGATACTGGAGTCTCATGGGGTTGACTTCACTATTTTCCAGCTGGAGGGTAGGGCCCGTAAATGGTGACAGTCTTATCTTCTTGGCAGACCAGCGGGTTCTCCTCCCATGACTTGGAGCTAGTTCACACAACTTTTCTGGATAGGTATATTCCATCCTCCGAGAGGAAAGAGTTACGGTATCAGTTTGAGCAGTTTGAGCAGGGTCAGATGTCAATGACCGACTATGAGGTGAGGTTTTCTGAGTTGTCTCGCCATGCACTTATGATACTTCCTACGGACGCAGAGAGAGTGCAGAGGTTTGTTGTGGGGTTGCACTCCGGTATTAGGGCCAATATGGCCCGAGAGGTTGAGATGTGGACTTCTTATCAGCTGGTAGTGCAGATTGCTTGGAGGATTGAGGGCTACCGTCAAAGAGGGAGAGAGTAGATGCAACAGGATAAAAGGGCTNTTTTATCTGTCTATTCTGTTTCAGACAGTAGGATAGTCATCTTTTGTATACTCTACTAAGTGCCCACACACTTGTGACACTAGATCTTAGTACGTATTAGTAGACTTGATTTTTGGGTTGTAATTCAATAGTTATAACTGCTTTTAGATGTTTTCATTTGTTTGCCTTAAAAATCCTTTATTTATCAAATTCTTTAAATGTAAGTAAAGCTAAATGTTGGAATTGCTTAATAAACAAAAATGGAAAATCACTAAGTTGTTCACTGTTGGCTTGTCCAGCAACGGTGCTGGACGTCATAACGGCATGTCATGGAGTTGGGACATGACAACATGGTATCAAAGTACTAGGTTCACGTAGGTCTCACAAGTTATGGGCAGGCCTAGTAGAGTCTTGCGGATCGATGCAGTGACGTCCGTACTTATCTTCGAGAGGCTATGGGGTGTTAGGAAACTACTCATTATTAGTCTCCTATCGTGCAATTGATGGTTTACTAAATTTTCTTTTTCTATTCTCTCACAGATGGTGAGTACGCGTACGACGGACGTTTTCGACCCGGGAGGGGCTGCTCCCCCCGTTGCTAGAGGCCGAGGCAGAGGCCGGGGGAGGGTATCGACCCGAGGTAGGTGACGAGGGCGTCCCAGAGCTGCCCCAGTAGCACCACCAGCAGATCCAGTGGAGGATCCCATTGTGGAGGAGCAGGGCAAGGTGCCCGCAGCAGAGCCAACCTTTGTAGATTTCAGGACAGCACCAGGCTTTCAGGAGGTCATGGGCCGTATGCTATGGTTCATGGATTCTATGACCCAGGCTGGTTTATTTCCAGCAGACCCAGCCACATCTCAGGTGGGAGGGGGAGCACATACCCCTACTGCTCAGGCTCCTGGGCATGCAACTGCAGTGTATCAGACTCCGGGTACATTACCCGCAGACAGGCCCCAGCCAGTTGTAGCGGTTGCACCTGAGCCTAGACCGGCTGCGGACGGCAATCCGCAGAAGTTATTGGACAGATGGACTAGGTTACACCCTCCTGTCTTCGGCGGTGAGCGTCATGAGGATGCCCAGGATTTCATTGATAGGTGCAGGGAAGAACTGTACAACATGAGGATACTGGAGTCTCATGGGGTTGACTTCACTATTTTCCAGCTGGAGGGTAGGGCCCGTAAATGGTGACAGTCTTATCTTCTTGGCAGACCAGCGGGTTCTCCTCCCATGACTTGGAGCTAGTTCACACAACTTTTCTGGATAGGTATATTCCATCCTCCGAGAGGAAAGAGTTACGGTATCAGTTTGAGCAGTTTGAGCAGGGTCAGATGTCAATGACCGACTATGAGGTGAGGTTTTCTGAGTTGTCTCGCCATGCACTTATGATACTTCCTACGGACGCAGAGAGAGTGCAGAGGTTTGTTGTGGGGTTGCACTCCGGTATTAGGGCCAATATGGCCCGAGAGGTTGAGATGTGGACTTCTTATCAGCTGGTAGTGCAGATTGCTTGGAGGATTGAGGGCTACCGTCAAAGAGGGAGAGAGTAGATGCAACAGGATAAAAGGGCTCGTTTCTCTGGAGAGTTTAGAGGTGCCCCGGCTAGGGGCAGAGGTCAGTTTGGGAGGGGTCAGCCTAGCAGGCCCCCATATTCATCACCACCACCTCCTCGAGGTGCTCCAGCGCGCCCCTATTTCAGCGCCACACCAGAGAGTTCTTACCACCCACCAGCCATCTAGGGTTCTTCCAGTGGGTACTCAGGTCACTAGGGTTCTTCCAGCTCCTATTTTAGTGCCATGCCAGAGAGTTCATACTGCCCACCGGTTATTCAGGCTTCTTCTCGTGGGTCTACAGGCCATCAGGGTCCGACATCTGGGCAGCAGATCGCCGCACCGAGGGGCTGTTTCGAGTGCGGAAATCTCAGTCACATGAGGAGATTCGGCCCCACGCTTTGGGGCAAGGCAGTACAGCAGGGTTAGCAGCCCATGATTTTAGCACCGGCTGTCCGGCTGCCCAGAGGCGGAGGGCAGGCTGGCAGGGGCCGTCCTAGAGGTGGAGGTCAGGCAGTGGGAGGCCAATCAGTTACTGTTCAGTCAGGCGGAGGCCAGCCCGCCGGCGCTCCAACCAGATTCTATGCTTTTTTGGCCAGACCAGATGCATTGGCCTCAGATGCCGTGATCACATGTATTATTTCTGTATGCGCTAAGGATGTTTCGGTATTATTTGATCCAGGGTCTACCTATTCATATATGTCATCTCTGTTTGCTCATTTTCTGGATATTCCTCTTGAGTCCTTGGGTACTTTTGTTTATGTGTCCACTCCTATGGGCGATTCTCTGGTTGTGGATCGGATCTACCAGTCCTGTGTGATCATATTCTGTGGTTACGAGACTAGAGCAGACCTTTTGTTGCTTGATATGATCGACTTTGAGGTTATCCTGGGCATGGACTGGTTATCCCCATATCACGCCATCTTTGATTGTCATGCCAAGACTATTACTTTAGTGATGCTAGAATTACCGAGATTAGAGTGGAAGGGTTCCTCGGTTAGTACAACTAGTCAGGTCATCTCTTTTCTGAAGGCTCGACATATGGTCGAGAATTGTTGTTTGGCTTATCTAGCTTATGTTTGGGACACCACCGCAGAGTCTCCGACGATTGATTCAGTGCCAGTAGTCCGGGAATTCGCCGATGTGTTTCCTTCTGACCTTCAAGGCATGCTACCAGATCGTGATATTGATTTTTGTATTGATTTGGCTCCAGGCACCCAACCTAAACCTATCCCACCATACCGCATGGCTCCGAAAGAGTTGAAGGAGCAGCTTGAGGAGTTATTAGCAAATGGGTTTGTCAGACCAAGTGTATCACCTTGGGGTGCACCAGTGTTATTTGTCAAGAAGAAAGACGGGACTATGCGAATGTGCATTGATTACCGCCAGTTGAACAAGGTTACCATCAAGAACAAGTACCTGCTGCCGCGTAACGGTGATTTGTTTGACCAGTTGCAGGGTGCTAGGGTGTTTTCCAAGATCGACTTGAGATCGGGGTACCATCAGTTGAAGATTCGGGACTCAGATGTTCCGAAGACTACCTTCCGTACCAGATATGGTCATTATGAGTTTCTAGTGATGTCCTTCGGCTTAACTAATGCCCCAGCGATGTTCATGGATTTGATGAACAGAGTGTTTAGGCCTTATATTGATTCCTTTGTTATTGTCTTCATTGATGACATCTTGATTTACTCATGTAGCCTGGGGGAGCACGAGCAACATTTGAGAGTGGTACTTTAGACATTTCGAGAGCAGGAGCTATATGCTAAGTTCTCCAAATGTGAGTTTTGGCTAGAGTCTGTGGCATTTTTGGGGCATGTTGTATCAGGAGAGGGTATTAAAGTGGATCCCAAGAAGATTGAGGCAGTCCAGAGTTGGCCTTGTCCCACTTTGGCGACTGAGATCATGAGTTTCTTGGGGTTAGCAGGCTATTATCGCCGGTTTGTGGAGGGCTTTTCATCCATTGCAGCACCTTTGACTAGATTAACCTAGAAGGGTGCCCCGTTTTGTTGGTCCGATGATTGTTAGGCGAGCTTTCAGAAGCTCAAGACAACCTTGACTACAACACCCATTTTAGTGTTGCCTTCCGGTTTGGGGATGTATACTGTGTATTGCGACGCTTCATGCATTGGCTTAGGTTGTGTATTGATATAGGATGGGTGAGTTATTGCATATGCTTCACGTCAGCTAAAGCCCCATGAGAAGAATTATCCTGTGCACGATTTGGAGTTAGCCGCGATTGTTCATACTCTTAAGATATGGAGGCATTATCTGTATGGGGTGTCATGTGAGGTTTATACTGATCATCGCAGCTTACAACATTTGTTCAAGCGAAAGGATCTCAATTTGAGGCAGCGTAGATGGCTCGAGTTACTGAAGGATTATGACATCACCATTCTTTATCATCCGGGCAAGGCAAATATGGCCGCGGATGCCTTAAGTAGGAAGGCAGAGAGTATGGGTAGCTTGGCATTTATTTCAGCAGAGGAGATGCCACTTGCCTTGGACATTCAGTCCTTGGCTAACAGACTTGTGAGGTTGGATATTTCAGAGCCCAGCCGAGTTCTTGCATGTGTTGTTGCCCAGTCTTCACTATTAGGGTAGATCAGGGCTCGGCAGTTTGATGATCCACATTTGGCAGTTCTCTGAGAGACGGTACTACAGGGTAGTGCCAAGGAGGTTTCTATTGGCGAGGATGGTGTTCTGCGACTCCAGGGTCGTCTATGTGTTCCTAATGTTGATGGCTTGAGGGAGAGGATTCTAGAGGAGGCACACAGTTCTCAATATTCTATTCATCCAGGTGCTACGAAGATGTATCGTGACCTGAGACAGCATTATTGGTGGCGGCGGATAAAGAAATACATAGTGGAGTATGTAGCTAGGTGTATAAATTGCCAGCAGGTCAAGTATGAGCATCAAAGGCCAGGTGGCCTACTTCAGCAGATGACTATACCTGAGTGGAAATGGGAGCGCATTACTATAGACTTCGTAGTAAAATAAGTGTCTTAATTCACCTTTAGGATAATTAGGTGGCGACTCCTTAGTAAATAATGAGTATCACTAATACGTTGTACTCTATTTGACCCGTGTTAAATGGGGTATAACAGCTTGGCGACTCTGCTGAGGACTTAGGTTCTAACCATAACAGACTTAGTTAATTAAGGTTTGTGTGCTTACTTTATTTGATCTTAAATTGTTTTACATGCCATGATTGGTTTACTTGATAAAGATTGTCTGTGTTATTGCTTTGATATAACTGTCATTCTGTTTCACTTCCTCCACTTTTGAAAAATTCACACAATTCATACACTAAGAAGTTACGGGGTTTGCAGCCGTGCACTACTTAAAAATCTTTTTAGGAGAAAGTTTGTGGGTAAGTCGATCAGCCCTGCAGTCGACAATCACGGCCTTTCCACTCTCAAGTTGTCCACTTGAGAGGAAACCCGTCTAGAAAAATCCACTCTTAGTTAACATAGGATAGAGCTAAGCCAAAATCTTTGTAAGATACATGCATCATTTAAACCTAAGATATTTAATACCCTTGGTGTATTAAGTCCATTAGCCAACCTTACCAGATGTCCGAATGGGTTTACGACCCTAAGTGACGCTTATAATAATTTATGTGCATATTTTGAAGGATAAATATGTAAATTACGTGGACCATTTGCTCTAAATTGATTAAATTCTAGGGTGAAGGATTATGACTAAATTTTTTGTGTCAGGTATGGAATTTAAGTTCGCAAGAAGTAGTTGATATCGTCAAGTTGATTGAATAAGTTCAATTTATTTTAGGTTAGGAATCATATATGTTTCTTTCATTCTACATGTACTGAAAATTTTTCCTTGTACTTTATTTTTTATTGGAAAATTGAATCATTTAATTAATTAAGAGTTGTGGAATGACACAATGACATATCTATCCTTCAAATATATGTTAGGCCTACCTCTGGCACAAATAGGTCTGTATTGTAAAACGCAAATATTTTACGAGAAATAGTATGTTTATTTGATGTGCAACATGTGGTTATTTGTGTGCTATGTGCTACATATATCTCATTTTATTATTATACTAACTTTTCACCTTTTGTCTTTTTTTTATTTTCTTTCTTTTCTCTTTAAAAACTTGTTTTTAAAAACAAATGGTTGATGTCACGACCCAATTTCACTTGTAGGTCGTGATGGCGGCCAACACTACAACTAGGCAAGCCAACTAATAAATTAAGCATACATCGATAAAATTTAAAACCAAGAAAATATAAAATCAAACTCTACTAATGTGTGTGCCAAGACCTGGTGTCACAAGTGAATGAGCATCTAGTAGATTATACAAAACTCCAAATACTGTCTGAAATGAAATAGACAGAATGTAAATATAAGAAGAGACACTGGTAGCTGCAGAACGGCTCAGAAAGGCAGCTCGCCACTATGCCTTGGGATGACGTGGGTATGTGATGATAGGTCCTCCACTAGTACCTGTCTGAGATCCTGCACAAAAAGTGCAGCAAGTGTAGTATGAGTACGTAAACAACGTGTATCCAGTAAGTATCAAGCCTAATCTCGAAGTGGTAGAGACGAGATGGTCGATTTTGACACTCACTATGGGTCAATAATAATAACTGAAATAAAACTAGAATTTTTAAATCAGCATAATTTACAGAATTTATAATAATTTATTTAATCAGTGGAAATAATCAAATTCCTTCAAATGTAACAATTCTCCATATATTAATTAATTTCCTTCAATTCAAATAATTTCTAATTTATCAATTAAATCTCATTTACAGAAGTAATAATTAATTCCTTAACAAGCAAGAATAATAATTCATTAAATTTCAAGGATTTTTTAATTTATTAATTAGCTTCACAAGCTGAAATAAATTATTAAAATATCGTGTAATTAATATTATTAAGCACGATTTCTGTCGAGGATGTACGACCCGATCTAGAGTGTAGTGTACACTGCCGAGGGACGTGCGGTGCGATCCATTGATGCATCTATCCTGCCGAGGCATTCGGCCCGCTCCACAATAAAGGAGGACATTTTCTTATGTGCCTCCGGAAGGAGAGTATATTTATTATAAGATAAATTCGGGAGGAGAACAATTTTTTTTAACAATTAATTGATTTAAACAGAAAATCAAGTCTATGAGATTTTCATCCTTTAATATCTTTATCTAACAATTCACAATATATTCATATATATATATCAATTAATATTAATTATTCAAAGAATACAATTTACATAAGTAATGCATGCTTTGAGTCTTAAACTACCCGTACTTTAGCATTAATAGTAGCTACACACGGACTCTCGTCACCTCGTGCGTACGTAGCCCCCACAATTAGCAATAATTATTTAATTTTAATCACCTATGAGGTAATTTTCCCCTCACAAGATTAGACAAGAGACTTACCTCGTCTTGCTCCAATTTAATCCACTATAAGGCATTTTCCACGATTATCCAACTCTGTCTGGCTCGAATCTAGCCAAAATAATTCGATACAATCACTAAAAATTATAGGAATCAATTCTATAACAAAATACTACATTTTAAATAAAAATCTCGAAATTAATTAAAAAATTCATCCGTGGGGCCCACATCTCGGAATCCGGCGAAAGTTATGAAATCCGACGACCCATTCAATTATGAGCCCAACCATACAAGTTTCACTCAAATCTGACTCCGAATCGATACCAAAATCTCGAAAATTTGTTTTTATGAGATTTCTAAAATTTCCCAAATTTCAATCTCAAAACACTAATTAGATGATGAGAACAATGATATATTTATGTTTATAGACCAAATCCAAGTTAGAATCACTTACCCCAATATCTTTTCCTTGAAAATCTATCAAAAATCGCCTCTGCTCAAGCTCCAATTTGTTAAAAATGGCGAATGGGACGAATGCCCTCTGTTTTTATAACTTACAGCTCTGTCCAGTTCGATCAAGGAGCTCAATCAGGGGAGCTCGATCAGGGGAGCTCGATCTCGGGAGCTCGATCTCGGGAGCTCGATTTCAGGGAGCTCGATCTCGGGAGCTCGATCTCAGGGAGCTCGATCTTGGGAGCTCGATCTTGGGAGCTCGATTTTGGGAGCTCGATCTTGGAAGCTCGATCTTGGGAGCTCGATTTTTTTGGGAGCTCGATCTTGGGAGCTCGATTTTTTTGGGAGCTCGATCTCAGCCCAGAATTTCCAGCAGAAGAGAAACATTTCAGCAACTGTTTAAGTCCAATTGTTGATCTGTTAACCATCTGAAACTCACCCGAGGCCCTCGGGACCTCAACCAAATATACCAACAAGTCCTAAACCATCATGCGAAGTTAGTCGAACCTCTAAATCACATCAAACAACGCTAAAACCATGAATCATACCCCAATTCAAGCTTAATGAAACTAAGAGTTTTTAACTTTTACATTCGATGTCGGAACCTATCAAATCAACTCTGATTGACCTCAAATTTTACACACAAGTCATAAATGACATA
>AWOL01S0026286.1:0-15431 GCA_000715115.1 Nicotiana otophora | reverse complement strand
CAGTGCTGGGGGATCTCCTGGAATACGTCCGTAGTCCCAAAGTAAATATGCAGTGCTGGGGGATCTCCCGGAATACGTCCGTAGTCTCAAAGTAAATATGCAGTGATGGGGGATCTCCCGGAACACGTCCGTTGTCCCAAAGTAAATATGCAACGCAAGATGAAATGGCAGGTATGGCATCGAGTTATACAGTTTATACTGAACACAAACAAGGAAAATAGGAATTTAATTAAGCATGGCACACAAAATGTCAAATAGGCAGTTAAAACACGTAAGCATGCTTTTCTAGTCTATACTAAACAATTAAGCATATTAGTGCAATTTAATAAGAGAAGCAATTTATGATTTAATAAGGATAAACAGGATTTTTGCAATAACGTCCCGTGTACGTACTCGTCACCTCACGTACACGGCGCCCACACACCAAATAATATCAAGACATCCTAAGGGGAAAGTCCCCAACACAAGGCTAGGCAAGCCACTTACTTCGAACCGCTCAAACCACCTCGATAACACGTTCTTGCCACGAGTATCCGAGTCCAAATGGCCCGAATCTATTCAAATAAATTGCATAATGTAAATATAACTACGAGTAACTAATTTAGCTAATTGATTCGAAGCTAAAGCGTGAAATTAGGAAAAACGCCCAAAAAGTCACCCCGGGCCCACGTCTCGAAATCGGGTAAAAGTTGCAAAATACGAACACTCATTCACTCACAAGTTTACTCGTACCAAAATTGCTCAAATCCGATACCAAAATCTCGATCAAAACCCCAAAATTCGGCCTAAGAATCTTTCTCAATGTTTCACCCCAAATCCAAAATTAAATGATGAAATCAACCATAGATTAGTGGAATACAACCATAAAGGAGTTAGGAATCATTACCCAAAAACTTCCTACGAAAAGCTCTCCAAATTTCGCCTTCTACCGAGCTCTCAATCAAAGTTTTGTGTTATGAACTCAACCCTCATTTTTGAACCTTAAATTCTGCCCAGGTGCGTTCTTCTTCGCGCATCACGATCGCGAACGCGATGAACAATCTTCCACTGGCCCAAAATTCCTCCTTCGATAACGTGAGGGGGCTCTCGCGAATGCGTACCTTCCACGAACGCGGGAACCTCTTCGTGAACGTGTAGGCTTAGTGCCCGAAGCTTCCTCTGCCCCGTTCTACGCGAACGCGAGGACCATATCGCGAACGCGTAGGCTTAAGGTCCCACACGTTCGCGAATGTGGGAACAACATCGTGAACGCGAAGAACAACTTCACTGCCTTTCCCATATGCTCTACGTGATCACAAGGCACCTCTCGCGAACATGATGAAGGATTTTTCTGCAATAAAACACCAGAAATCTGCCACTTCTCTAAGTCCAAAGATGACTCGTTGATCATCCGAAACACACCCGAGGCCCCCGGAACCTCGACCAAATATACCAACCAATCCTAAAACACCATACGAACTTAGGCGAGATCTCAAATCACATCAAACCACACTAAAATCACGAATCACCCTCCAATTCAAACTTAAAGAACTTAATTTCAAAATTCTACAACCGATGCCGAAACCTATCAAATCACGTCCGATTGACCTCAAATTTTGCGCACAAGTCATAATCAATATTATGGACCTATTCCAACTTTCGAAATCAGAAAATGACCCGATATCAAAAATTCCACTACCGGCCCAAAACTCCAAAAATTTGACTTTCGCCATTTCAAGCCTAAATGAGCTACAAACCTCCAAAACACAATTCGGACACTCTCCTAAACCCAAAATCACCTAACGGAGCTAACGGAACCAATGGAATTCCATTTTGGAGTCATCTTCACATAGTTCTGACTATGGTCCAAATCCTAAGGCTTAAGCTCTCATTTAGGGACTAAGTGTCCCAAAACACTCCGAAACTCAAAACCAATCATCTCGGCAAGTCACAATAGCAGAAATAGATTTGGGAAAAGCAGTTAATTGGGGCTCGGAGCTCTAACTTTCAAAACGACCGGCTGGGTCGTTACGCTCAGATAGGTTGTTATGAGTGTGGTGATACTAGGCACATCATGAGAGATTGTCCCGTACTTGGGAGAGGCGAATTTTATCAAAATGCTTAGGCTACAGGCTTTATTCTAGTTAATATTCCATGTGATAGCTAGTTAGAGGTGCAGGACAGACGGGTAGAGGGTGCCCTAGAGGGGGAGGCCCAGCCCGTTGATATATTTGCTATGGTGTGGCTGAGGCCACTACACCAGATGGTGTCGTTACAGGTACGATCCCGATTTATTATAAAAAGATATTTTTCCTTAATTTTATCCGGTTATGAATATTGAGGCGAGTCCTCCTATTATGCTTCGCTTATGGATGATCTTCGTAACTTTGTGACCCACTTATATTTATCCTTGTTGGGGAGATTTGATGATGTTAGCCCGTGTCTATCATTTTGTTTTGCACACTATTGAGGGCTATGCATCCAAAAGTGACTTTCTATTACTCACTACAGTTATTTTTATATAAATTCTAGGTAGTGTGATTAACATTTGTGAATTTTATGCCCTACCGGTATGAGGGTTTATTATGTGTTGTGAAATTGTCACACGAAATTTATTAAAGAGAAGAAAGAAAGGAAATTAAAAATTTCAGTTGGCACAATGTGCAAAATACTTGTGATTCGGAGTTGAGGACGAGATCCTCGTATTTTTATATGAGATAAAATATTTAAACTGGGCTACGAGCCACGGTGGAAGTTATGTAAGGACGAGGTCCTTGTGGTGAAAATTATATGAGTTTTAATTTTGTGAAATTTAATTTGTACTATAGTATTAATATGGAGTCATGCCTGTTAGGCTTATTTGATAATTTTATATGTATTTTCTGTGCATATTTAGCCTTATTCGTGCTGTAAATATTGAGTTTTAGCCTACGAGATGAGTGCCCAGGTGGCGTTAAATGTGACTCATTAATTCGGGTAAATAATTATGAGGTCTTCATGCCTCGCGTCTTCCTATTAATGTTGTGAAAATTTTGAAATGAGATTTTGGTTAATATAAGATTAATTGAGGATGATGGAATTAATTATGAACAGTTATTATGACCAGAGATGTGATTATGGGCATACGTATAATGTGTGTGTAGGCACAAAATTGCTACTTGAGACTAACACAGTGTGTTAATATGGGAAATTAGGACTTATGAAATATGAAGGAAATAGGCCAATCTATGAGTAGGATGTTTCCCTATTATTGTCCTCCGTGTATTCGGTGTTTCATGTGTCTATGTTAAAGAAAGTAGTTGGAGACCCGACACTCATTGTTCCTGTTGAGACTATTGAGGTTAATGAGAAATTGACTTATGAAGAGATTCAAGTTTCTAATAGTGATCGGCAAGTCCGAAAGTTGAGAAATAAAGAAATTGCCTCCGTGAAAGTGTTATGGAAAAACCAGCAGGTTGAAGAGGCCACTTGGGAAGCCGAGGTAGAAATGAAGAAGAAGTACCCTCGTTTGTTTGAATAGTCATGTATTTATAAAGTTGTGTTCTACGAAAATGCTAAGAGTTACCTTCTATGAATTATGTATCAACCGTATAGTTGATGTTAAATGTGTTCCTTTTTGGTAGTATACTGCTCGTGAGGCCACGATTGGCATTTGTCTTAATGTTATATTGCATCGTTGGTTCATGTATATGTTGTTAGGACTGGTTTTGGTGATTCTTTGGCAGGTGGTTAGGCCTAATTGCAGAGGACACTCTGCCAAAATTTCTGAAAAATTTGGGAGTTAGCCAAATTTTGGGGCCTTAAGGAAGTTGAAATGTTGGAAGAATATCTAAGATCTATATGAAGTCAAGAACGATTAAAGATGATGGTTAAGGTGAAAGGAGGATAATACTATGCCTAATAATGACTTGTAAAACATTCGAGGACGAATGTTCTTAAGTGGGGGAGAATGTAACACCCCGGAAAAGTTTGAAGTGTTTTAAGACCATTAAGAAGATTGGTGATAATTATATTAATTCAGGTATAAACAAGACTGATAATTTAAATGATATCAATTGATCTTGATAATATATGTATGAGGTGCATTAAGAATAGTTTATGGTCTAAGAAGAGACCTAAGGCTAAGTCAAGTTTAAAATTATATGATGGCATAAAGTTTCAAGTGAGTTCGCACAAGACCTAATTTCAAACGAGCATAATTCTCAATATATGAATGTTTATGTGGTTTATAACCTATAAAATTAAATCCCTTTCAGTCTAGTTTCCAATGCATCAAACCGTTTGTCAATTGGATATGTATACAGAAAGTTACAGTCATTTTACTGGACATGTGTCATATGCGCGCCCAGATGAGCGGCCGCACATATTTGAGAGTTTCTGCCTCAGGTGCGCGGCCAGATGCACGGCCACTTGCCCAGGTGCGCTGACGCGCATGTAAGATCCCATTAAATAACCCCAAGGATGGGTAGAGATAGGGGCTAAGTCATTTCTTCAAGACTAGGGCTTTCCCTCTATCACCCATCCGGCCAAGGCTTCCAATACACACCTAAGGTGAGTTTTTAAGTGTGTTTTTATGATGATTTCACTTCTCAATCTCTAGTTACAACAAGATTTTGATGGGATTCCATAGGATTTCTTCAAAACCTCAAGAACACCCCAAAAGTTGTCTTTCAAGATTTGGTCTACAATAAATATGTCTACTACCTCTAACTAATTCATGGTGATTATTTATGTACGAAATATGTGTTAGGACTTATGGGATAGTGATTGGAAGCAATAATTGCCCAACCTAGGTGTGTTGGTATTGTAGAGATTGTAAAATGAATTAATTGATAAGATTTGTGGGTTGGAAGTGAATTGTTGGGCATGCATGTGCTAAGGGAAGTTGTGGATGACCCAGAGACGATTGTGAGATCAATCATTTGTATGGAAGGTGATTATTAGGTGAAGAAATTCCATTGAAGGAGGTTGTAGAAAAATATGCACATTAGATTTTTGATAAAATGTCTAAATGACTTAAAGCATAGAAATCTTGCTAATATTGGCGCAATTGTGTTGCATTGTTGTAGATTAAAATTTGTTTAGTGTGGTGGACCATCGTAGTATTATGAAGGGGCGAATTTCAGATTTGAATAGTTCGGAGGTGGCTTCACTCGCGAAGATCATTTAAAGTATCGGTTTAGTTTGTCGAGGTAAGTATCTTGCCTAACCTTGAGTGGGGGAAATGCCCCTTAGGCATTGAGTCTTATGTGCAATTTGTGTAATTGAAAACCATATACGCGAGGTGACGAGTACGTACTTGGTTTATATGTGAAAATTACATTGGTTAAAATCCTTAGACGCCCTTATGTATTAAGTTGGAAATTATTGGAGCTTATTAAATCCTTTAATTGTCTTGCCTAAATCCCTGTTTTGTTGGATTTATTTTTATATGATGATTTGGTGTGCAATCTGTGATAAATTATAATATTTGAGCACTTGATGTACAATCTATGATATATTGTAATATTTGAGCACTTGATGTGCAATCTGTGATAAATTATAATATTTGAGCACTTGATGTGCAAATCTGTGATATGTTGTAATATTTGAGCACTTGAGGTGCAATTTATGAGATGTGATATTTGCACGCTATATTGTTGGGATGTTTTTTTCGGGTGTTTGCACGAGATTTCTGCCGTGCTATTATTACTATTGATTTAGTCACATGCGGCGTGACAAGGCGAGCTCTCTCTCTCTCTCTCTCTCTCTATATATATATATATATATATATGCATGTGTGGCGAGACAAGGCGGGCATTTATATTATTATTGCGTACGTGGCGAGATAAGGTGGGCTATGTCGGGAATTGAATTGTGATCACTTGTGATAGCCTGGGGGCATTGTTGTTGTTGTATATTTACTTTGGGACTACGAGGCGGTACCTCGAGATATCCCCCTATCTTGTATATTTATGTTTGGGACTACGAGGTGGTACCTGGAAGATCCCCTGAGGAGCATTTACTTTTGGGACTACGAGACGGTATCTCGAGAGTGCCCTTTTGTTGACATCTCTCTATGGTTGCACTTGTCTTTGGTTATTTTGTATTTCCGTGATAGGTCAATTCTTGTGATTTGTCGTGATGTATTATTTGATTTTACTATGTGTTTGTATTCTTTGTTGTACTGTGTTTGCTTGAGGTTTTTAGTACGAGACTCTGAAGATTTATATCCCTGGTTTTTACCGATTTTTGATGACTGAGTTGTTTTAACTAAAAGAATTTATTATTATATTTTAAATTAATATGTTTTACATCCGAAGCAATAGATTATCTGATGTTTTATTTAAATTTAAATGTCATTTTTCTTTACTCAAACTATTTCTAAAATAAACTCATTTCTTTGTTAAATTCTTACTTGGTTTAAAAGTTGTAACCTCACTTTATTGAAAATAAATTAATCGTGCGGATCTTATGTATTAAAATATTTGGCACGAGAGTTGTTCGTGCGGTTGTGATTAGAGATAGGGGCACGAGGTGCCGTGGGAATATAAAAGGGGATCGAGAACCGTATTTTATGATTATGCTATGAGATATTTATTTGGAAGAGTTCTATATTCGAAGGATACTTATTTGAAGAAATATATTTGGAGGGTATTTATTTGAAGAAATTATATGTGAAAGACTTGTTTAATTGGTTGTTCTTGTGTTTCTTATTTGTCTGAGTAATAATTATGGTGTTCTTGCTACTTTACCGTTTATATCACTAGTAGGTTATTGTTGTTATCACTGCTATTTGTTTTCGATTATTTAGTATGACACAGGTTATTTGACTAGTGAGTGTCTTGATTGTACCTCGTCACTACTCCGCTGAGGTTACTCTTGATACTTACTGGGTACTGACTATGGTGTACTCCTACTACACTTCTGCATATTTTTGTGCAGGGCTAGGTAATGTGGAGTCAGGTGACCGATCGCTAGCAGTATGGATCTTGCTGTGGAGACTCAAGTTAAACTTGTTGCTACGTTCACAGGCTTCAAAGTTACCTTCTGATATTGTATTTGCACTGTTTTATCTCTATTTCAAAACAGTTGTATTTATAGGCTTTCTAGTAACTCAGTAGAGCTTATGACTTGAACTACCAGTTTGGGGATTGTAAGTATTGTATAGAGATTCATATTTCGTGTTTGTCATTTGTTATTTAATATCGTTATTATTTCAGTAAATGTTAGGCTTACCTAGTCCCTAAGACTAGGTGACATCATGATACCCAACGGAGGAAAAATTAGGTCGTGACAAGTTGGTATCATAGCTCTAGGTTCATAGGTGTTACGAGTCATAAGCGAGTTTAGTAGAGTCTTGCGGATCGGTATAGAGATGTCTGTACTTATCTTTGATAGGCTACAAAACTGTTAGGAAATTTTCACTTCTTTCATTCCTGTCGTACAGAATTTGTTGATTGTGGAATTTGAGCCTTTGTATCTCTATTCTCTCACTGATGGTGAGGACGTGCTATCGGGTCAGTTGAGCAGGCACCTGCGCATTCTGCTAGGGCCGCAGGCACATGCGCATTCTCCTAGCAGTATGGATCTTGCTGTGGAGACTCAAGGTAAACCTGTTGCTGCGTTCACAGGTTTCGGAGTTACCTTCTGATATTCTATTTGCACTGTTTTATCTCTATTTCAAAATAGTTATATTTATAGGCTTTCTAGTAACTCAGTAGAGCCTATGTGTCATAACCCGCACTTTGGGGTTTTGACTTCGGCCAAGAACCGGTGAGAAAAGGCTCTTCTGATTCTCTGACGTAGATCTGTCTACTCAGGAAACTTGGGCTTTTTAATTTTAAGCATATATAAGGGGAGTATAGGTAATGAAAGCTCCGACCTACCTCCCCCATACGTGTTACTACCAAGCCGTATTGAATGAGCTACCTTGAGGGCAACCTCAAGAGCCTGCCTGGATGACTCAGAGGAGTGTCCTAGGTATCCATACGAGTTAGGGAACTCTATGGACGACGCGACGGCTTCGGGCTAGCGTTGGGCACCAAACGGGCGCTGGAGGCTCGACGTGTGGGACGGTCTGCCCCGCGGGCTGCCGAAATGTTGGACAGAGACCTCCATGCTGATTGGATACTTGATGCACCTATCTTAAGGGCATCATGTGTCGACTTGTAAGCATGGCTTGGGTTCGGCCATGCGAGCAAGGGTCCGTTGACCTAAACGTGCAGTTGTGGGGCGACACTGCGCTAGACGGGATGAAAGTGTGTCGGGAGGGCTATATATGGGCATGGCACGAAAGACGCGCATGACAATGGCCAAGGACTAAAGATTGCCTTACTCATGCGAGGTACAAGCTGTGTGCGAATACACGAGGTGAATGTCAGGCTTGAGGATTGGGTTGTGCATGCGAGAGCGATGCTCAGTCTTGGGCGAAGGACAAGACATGTCCTTAGCCAACCCCCAAGGCACGCATGGATTATGATCCTAAGATGAGAAGTGCCACAACATGTCGAGGCCAGGAGCCTAGACATCTTATGGGTGGCACAATTAGAGCATGCCTTCCAAGAAGGCTTCACCACAGGCACAGGATCGTGCTTGAAAACCTGGGAAAAGAGAAAGGCTGGCCTGCAACGAGGGGAACTGCAGGCGCCGCACTGGCAATTCGGTGCCGGTGGCGATCATAAGGAAATAGGCCCGTGACACATGATATCAGAGGTGATTAAGGCCATACTATGCCATGACACAATTTAAAGGCAAGGGTGGAGATGGCGAATGCATTTGGATGTCAGCGCGGAGATCATGTCAAGGCAGAGATTGATGTTCATATGCCACCAGAGATCGAGAACCCAATACTGCTGGTCGAAGAAAGAAATGAGTGATTCCACTTTCTTTCGAAAGTCTAGGGTGCTACAAAATGTGGTAATATGTCGATGAGTCGGATGGTCAAGAGAAGGCCATGTTTGCCAGGTCGTGCAACCATATTGCAAAAGAGTGGGAGCCGTGGACTATAAACTTTCGGCATAATCATAGAGAAGATCTTGCCAAGGATGCGTGCAACGCATCAGTTGAGTGTCTTTCCTATGGGATAGACTTTTGCACTGCTTGAGGGCATTGCCAAGGTGAGTAGATGAATTCGAGGGAATAGCAAAGCTTTAGAATTGGGCGGATTTCCAAGTTGGAAGATGTCATCATTTTAGAAAGGGGTACGCCTAATGATCGGGGACCGTTGAGAGTCCAAGTGCGAGGTACAACCGGACCGGGAAGCCGTGCTAGCAGGACCAAGTGAGTACCTATCTATAGGGTGAGTATTGACGTACTACCGGGAGCATTGGGTACTTGTTGAGGAAGTGACAGTTGGAAAACAAAGAGCTTTGTTCGGGAATGTAGCGATGCTATGACTTTGAGAATGTAGTACTCACCAAGACACGTCCCAAGAGCTGGCTGAATGCCAAAGGGGACGTGTGCGCAAAGAAGTATCCTCCACATGGAGTGTGGGAGGATCCCGCCTATGCAAGAGGGATAAATTGTGAGTCCGGAAGCAAACACATCCTCAAAGGTACTAAGGGCAAGGAAAAGCTACGGGAGCGAAAGGCTACGGGAGCTATGCCAGAGGGCGTTATAAGGCTATGTGAGAGATTGAGCTACGAGAGCCACGCCAAAGATCACGTTGATGTGCTTACCATTAAAGGAAAAGCTTTAGACGGACATGAAGGGCGTGAGGGTCATGGTGTGATTGACTAGTATTGGTCAATCACAAAGTAAGACACCAGAGGGTGCAAGTGCGGAGGCACTTTCCAAGTGAACACCGAAAGGAGGTGAAGTGCAGAGGCACGCTTGGAAGATACTTGGGGGAGAAGTGCAAGGGGCACGACTCCATGTTGAGAAGGACTTCGAGAAAGTCCTACCCACAGGACCAAGGAAGTCGCGAAGTACATACCTGAGGGGGAAAACTCTGGGATGTAGTAGGCCATGATGTGTCATCGGGGATGATGACAGAATAAGTGTTGGAGGATGCCACAACCCACACTTTGGGGTTGTGACTTCGGCCAAGAACCGGTGAGAAAAGGCTCTTCTTATTCTATGACGTAGATCTGTCTACTCAGAAAACTTGGGCTTTTTAATTTTAAGCATATATAAGGGGGGTATAGGTGATGAAAGCTCCGACCTGCCTCCCCCATACGTGCTGCCACCAAGCCGTATTGAATGAGCTACCTTGAAGGAAACCTCAAGGGCCTACCTGGATGACTCAAAGGAGTGTCCTAGGTATCCATACGAGTTAGGGAACACTATGGACGGCGTGATGCCTTTGGGCTAGCGTTGGGCACCAAACGGGCGCTGGAGGCTCAACGTGTGGGACGGTATGCCCCGCGAGGTGCCGAAATATTGGACAGAGACCTCTGTGCCGATTGGATACTTGATGAACCTATCTTAGGGGCATCATGTGTCGACTTGTAAGCATGGCTTGGGTTCAGCCATGCGAGCAAGGGTCTGTTGGCCTAAACATGCAGTTGTGGGGCAACACTGCACTAGACGGTATGGAAGTGTATCGCGAGGGCTATGTATGGGCATGGCACGAAAGACGCGCATGACAATGGCCAAGGACTAAAGGTTGCCTTACTCGGGCGAGGCGCAAGCCGAGTGCGGATGCACGAGGCGAGTGTCAAGCTTGAGGATTGAGTTGTGCACGTGAGAGCGATGCTCAGTCTTGGGCGAAGGACAAGACATGTCCTTATCCAACCCCCAGGGCGCGCATGAATTATGATCCTAAGACGAGAAGCGCCACGACATGTCGAGGCCAGGAGCCTAGACATCTTACGGGCGGCACAATTGGAGCATGCCTTCCAGGCAGGCTTTACCACATGCACATGATCGTGCTTGAAAACTTGGGAAAGAAGAAAGGATGGCCTGCAGCGAGGGGAACTGCAGGCGCCGCACGGGCAATTGAGTACCGCTGGCGAGCGTAAGGAAACGGTCCCGTGACATTATGACTTGTACTACCAGTTTTGGGATTGTAAGTATTGTATAGAGATTCATATTTCGTATTTGTCATTTGTTATTTAATATCGTTATTATTTTAGGAAATGTCAAGCTTACCTAGTCTCTAAGACTAGGTGCCATCACGATACCCAACTGAGGGAAAATTGGGTCGTGACATCTCCGATCAACTCTTTCCATTTAAGCTTCAAAAATGAGAATTGTTTTCTCAATTTAATCCCAAATCTTTCGAAAATCAGACTCGACCATACACGCGGGTCATAATATATATTACTAAATATCTCGGGACCTTAAGTCACTGAACGAGGCGTAAATTCTTAAAACGAGAAGTCGGGTCGTTACATCATAAAATAGTAAAAGCACATACGGGGAGTCTTATTTGAGGAAACAGGGATCTAAAAAGTAAAATGACCGGTCGGATCGTTACAATAGTAGGAAATCTTAATATTTAGGACATTTAAATCAACTAAAATATTCCTTTTATAATTCAAAATCCTAATATTTAGGACAAAATATAAGAACTAATTTTGACATTGTTTCAAGGTTTCACAACTAAACGTTAGACATTCAAGGCATTAAAGTCAAAAATGAAGAACTGCTACTACTTTTTAATTTGAAGAAAAGAACTACTATTATCGGTTCTTCCATTTATTTTTTTGGAACTATTGTTATTCTAAAAGTAAAGTTAGATGAGGAATTAGAGTTAAAATATGCCAATACACGACTAATATGAAGGAATTAATTTCTACTCCTTCTATCTCAAATTATTTATCGAAATTTTTAAATATTTCAAATTATATGTTATGAAGTTCAAGACAAAATTAATTATTTTTTTTATTTTATCCCAAGCAGTAATTATTCTTGAAGATGGAGATGGCACATAAATAAAGTAAATGTAATAAAAAATATTATATTAAAGATATAAATAAGGATAAATAGTCAAAAATTCATTCTAATTAATTTGAAACAGATGGAATATTTATTAATAATCAATAGCCTTTAAATAGATAGAAAGATGATGAATTATTTGTGTTATGAAACATTTAGTTTAACAACAAAAACATAACTTCAACCAAACAAATAATTGGTCAAGGTCATAAGTTTCATTAGATATTTGTTGCAATTACAGATTACAGATTACAGATTATTAGTACAGAAGTTGCAAACTTGCAAGTCGAAAGCTATATTTTTCTAAATATAAAAGGACTAATAACAAATAACATTAGATCTTTGTTTAATATTAATTATTATGTATATATTGTCTTGGATCTTTGGCCAATATTGTCCCTTATCTTTGATGATAGATCTATTTTGGTCCCTCAAATATAGCCCTAAGCATATTTAGTCCCTTAAGTATGCTAAAGTAGAGCACCTTTAGTCTCACTGACACAATATATTCAAAAACTTACGGTGTTACCCAACTCTGATTCATGAAACAAATCTTCTACTCTGAAGTAAAACGTTTCCTCTCCTTTTATTGGAAAACGCAAATTATTACTTTAATTCCTCATTTATAGATAATGTCTTCTAAAATTTTGACCTTGAAAATATCCCCTTTGCTAGTTTTCAATGAAAAAATTATACTGTAAAGCCTCTGTAAAAATAATAGCTGAAAAAATGTATAAAATTTATATGGACTATATTGTTCTTAACCTTAGCACTTCATCGGGATTAATACAGTAATTCTTAATAACTAAGTATGCTAACAAAGTAAACTAGTATGGCTAAGTTTAACACTTAAGTATTTAGCCTTTTACTTAGGCTAAATGAATATCTATAATTATATTAACTAAGGGGAACAGAATAAGTACCTGAGACCGCCGGGTTATGGCCAAGTGACCTTTTCTGATTTTTTTTACCAAAATAAAATCTTTACAGAGAGTAAATTACAAAAAGATTTTAGAGAGAGGGGAGGGATATACTTAGAGAGAGGGCAGAGCGTTTTGGCTAAAGCCTGCTCTCTTCTAAACCTTATGACTCTTTATATAATAGAGTCTCTAAGCTAAAAACAAAATTAAAAAGCAAAGAGGCCGACAAATGGCCGACAAAGAAAAAGAAAAAGAGGCCTAACATATGGCCGACAAAGAAAAAAGAAAAAGTTTGATTCCTTGGTCCCATCTTCTTTATTAAAGTATTGGGTTATAACTTTATAAAAGTTTTCCTGTTTTATTACCCCAATAACTTACTTGTGGGGTCTTCAATCGTTTTAAGTCTTCTTTATGCTTTATCTTTTCCTTTATTATTTTTGCTTGTGGAAGATTCTTCCGCATGCTTCTGGAGTTGTTGTAGAAAATTTTCTACATCTTGAAGATTTACTTCTGTCTCTTCTTCTTCTTGAGATTCTCCTACTATGAATCTTTTAGTTTCCATGGTATTACCAGTAATTCAGCTATAATCATAGAGGCGACTTCTTTGTCAGAGGAGCCTCGTATTTTATAGGCTGTGATAAGAACACCCATTTCATGGATTTTATTGTATATCTAATGTTCAGCCAAACCATCGATATTCCATTCCATGATGCATCTTCCTTCGTGAGCAGAGGAGGCAAGGAAAAAATTTTCCTCATACTGAATATCAGGGAACGAAGGACGCTTATGATAATTTTTTTGATTATGATAGCGATCATTAGAAAGTTTGTGGAGAAGGGCTTTTTTCTCTTGAATAGTGGAAATGTTTCCTTTGTCGAAAATATTGAAGTTGGCTAATTGTTCATTGATTTTATCAAGAATATTACCAGAGACATAAAAAGTATCTTTGAGTTTAGGGTACTTATCTCTGGAGAATTCAGTCATTTTGAAGACTGGGTTTGGTTCAATATTTTGACTAGTGCTTGGTTTTGAAAGAGTTGGTTTTCCGCTAAATAGGGATTTTTCTTCGGAATCATCTATTTGTCTGGAGACCACATGAATAAGTTGATTGGTGTAGTTGTTTTGTTCAATGATTCGATCAACGTCAGAACAAACAACCATACTAGTAGGCTTCTCGCTTTTAGTCTTGAAAGGAGAGGCAGGAATAATCGTATTGGATACTGGGATTTTTATCCCTTCCAAAGGAGGAGTGACAGATTCAATGACTTAGTTAGTGGTCGTGTACCATTTGTTGATCAGGACCTGCAGAGAATCCTTTTGACTGTCAATTTTGCCAGATATCTCAAACCATCTAAAGAATTCGATTTCACATCTAATTCTTTTCATGTCTGACATCTAGCAATCTCTAAATTTTTCTCTTTGTTGAAGAGAATATGTAGCAACATACCATTTTCTCTTAGTTTGATTATCAGGATGAGTCCAGAGACATTCAAGGGTCTCGGTATTTGGAGTAAAAGCATTTCCTGATTTTATCATTTTGAGAAAGACTGGTATATGTGGAAAAGGTGGTTTCATCTCACTAGGGGTTGGACTAGTGGGATGATCTTGATAATAGACATTGGGGATTGCATAAGAGAAATCTACTCCTGTGACTTTCCCTTTGTCGTTATTGTTAACGTTTTGGGTAGTAACGTTGTCAGTCGTGCTATCCTCTGGGGGTTTGGAAGAAGAAGGTACGGAAGGAACTGTAGACTTTCTTCTGAAGGAACTGGTTCTGCTTGTTAGATTGGAACCTGAACCTAAAAATTTGAGGTCTATAGATCCATCAGGAAATTGAATAACTTGTTCAATTTGGGACCTCTCAAGATTAGAAGTAGAAGGTTGAGTTATGGCATCAAAGTGCTAATCATTACTTGAGAGTATATCATTCCATTTAAGAAGTCTAGGTACAAAAACTGTACTATGCTCAGTGTTTGCTTCCATAAGCATGGTGACTCCCTTGACACTTTCAACTCGAGCTTTTAGTGCAAGAGTGGTGTCCATAAGTCTGTAATAGACTCGATGGATGATAGCTATCTCACAAGTATTAACTTTACTATTCATGTTCTTGGTTTTGGCATTTAGTATTAGAGTATCCATGACGTTAGGGTCATTGATATCAACCGAGAAATTAGAATAGCAATTAAAGTATATCGGGTCATTGGCGAGGTTACTTTGAAGGACTCCTAAGAGAGAGTCGTCGAAGTTCAAAAGATGAGCATCTCTTAATAGGACGCAAATGGGTATGTCTAAACCCTTTCGAAAGAGAGGTTTGACAGCAATCTAGACAAGACCTATCTGCAAGTAATTGAATTGATGTTTATACTTATTCAAATCTTGTTCAGAAAGTAATTTAATAATTTCTAAGGAATTATTAATAGAAATTGTGGACTCACAGGTTTTAATGTTATGCTTTTTAATAAAGTTGAAACTTTCTATTTCATAAATCTTTTTAAAAGGCTCGTTAGGAATGTTCCAATTTTGTAAATCATTTTCAAATTTAGCAATCTTAGTGTTTGAGAAGATAAATTAACGTTATTTAAAACATGCTGGTTTGAATTCATTTTTGAGAAAATACAGTCTAGGGGCTTATTAGGCTAAAAGAACTTTTCGGTACATGTAATAGTAAAA
>AWOL01S0026285.1:39826-51033 GCA_000715115.1 Nicotiana otophora | reverse complement strand
CTGATTTTAGGCATGTGGGAGGGGGACAAGCATGGGGGGACAAAAAATAATGGGGGGACAAAACATGGGGGACAAAAATAATGGGGGGGTTTAGACGTGGGGGACAAGACATGGGGGACAAACAATAATGGGGGGACAAGACATGGGGGACAAAAAATAATGGGGGGGACAAGACATGGGGGACCGATATGGTGGGGACACGCGCGGAAAGACGGGAGCAGGAAATATTCAAACACGGTAAAAAATTAGGTGCTCACATAGTGGTAAGAGCGCAACTTGTGATATATGGGTTAGGCGCATATCATAAGTTAGAACTCCTCCGCATGCAAAAGCCCTGTATTTAAGCGGAGAAGAATAGAGCGGGAGTCCCATTATTCACCCTGTTTCAAACCGTATTCCACCTGCCTCGGGGACTTCTCGGCTATCAAAAATGAGTTCTGGTTAGTGACCTATAACCTCTAGTGCTAGCACACACATACACACACACACCACCCAAAAAAACAAACATTTATAATTAGTGAAATTTGAGCATATGGCTGATCAGATTAATTCAATCAATGGTTTGAATAGAGCACATAGTATTAGCATTGATATGATCAAATGAATTTACAGGGAGAAGAATGGAATTGCCTAAGAAGCTAAGGAGGGAATTGTTGAGTTACAAAAACCTAACTTCTAACTAGCTCCAAACCTTACAGATCTGCTAGTCTCATTTTACAGCTGAAAGTGTTTTCCTGATTTAGGCTCATGACAAGCATGATGTTTCGGAATTGATCCTTTCAGTGCTAGCTGGATAGCTTCTTTTGCATGGGAAATAGAGTTGATAAATATATCGTATATACTTTATGATGGTCAAATGCTTTCGTACTTTTTGAGACCTTAGATCCATATGTCCTAGTAAGGAAAATTGTGTTGAGATTACTACTGTTATCTTTAGATTGTGGCTTCGCTTTGGAGAGGCATGTGTTTGGCTTCGCATTTCTCTAAGGTTTATGCTAAGAGACAAGCTATTTTCTCTTGTTTGACATGCACACCAGTTGGGAACGCCGGGGTTTGCAAATCTTGTATCATTTCTTGCCATTATGGTCATGACTCATGAGGTATTACTAATCTAAGACTTGCATTTTCCTTTATATAATTAATTAATGATTATGTTAATGATCTTAGGCTGCTGATGAAGCGTGATGCTAGCGAAGATGTTGAAAACACGGGGAATTCATCTAACCACAATTGCAAAGGTTCATACTGCACATGTGGCTGGCCATATCCTGATCCAAGTGGTATTCTGCTAAGAAAAAACATAGTATCAATAATTGCAATACAATGACATTTTGGAAATATAACAATGTTTTGTTACAAAAAATTCTAAAAAAGGAATACAAGCGTAATATCTCAAACCACGAGGGAGAGGTTAGTTCTATAAAGATAAACATGCTTTGGATTTTCCCTAATTATAACTTGTATTATGAACTTTATTTTGAGAAGGGCAAAGGTCCAAATATGCCCTTGTACTATACGAAATTAAGCACAATTGCCATTCGTTAATACTTTAGCTCAAATATGCCCTTACCGTCACATAGTTGGTCCATATATGCCCTTAGAGTTACACAGCAGTAGCGGACCCAGGTGGTGGCTAGCGGGTTCAACTGAACCCGCTTCGCCAAAAAATAATACTGTGTATATGTATAAATTAGAATTAAAACTGTATAAATATTTTATTTGAACTCACTTGACAACTACTATTTTACGACTAAAGTTATGTATTTGTAAAATTGAACCCGCTTGCACAAAATTCTGGGTCCGCCACTGTTACACAGTTGGCCCATATATGCCATTTTCGAAACGGAATTCACCCAAACTAATTAGCTCTTTCGTTAATTGTATTAAAGTGTATTACAAACACTATTCCTTTTTTATTAGTGCTTTTTTCTTTACCTTCCTCTTTTCTTTCTTCTTTTTTTTTCTTCTCTTTTTTTTTTCCTTTTTCTTTCTCCCTTATCCGTTTCCTCCATTACTGATGTCTTCTCCATTTTTGTCACCAATTTCACTTGACAAAACTCATGAATTCTAATTACTAAGAAAATTCTCCCATAAGGTAATCAAGTTTCAATTTCACTAGCCCTCTAAATAAACGAAATTAAATTGTTCCAAAAATTATGGTTTAAACTTTAAAATAATAAAAATATCTCAATCTTTAACAATACTCAAAAGACCAAAATATATAAATTATTTCCAGAAAGATAATTTAATGATTAAAAGCCTAGAGTTCAAGTTGCAGTGTTATAAATTCGAGTTGTTAGTCTTTTTTCATCTTTTTTCAGCTGGACATTTTATATTTGTTTTTATTAACTATGTAAATTAGGGGTGTACATTGAATGGATTGGTTCAGTTTTTATCAAAACCAAACCAAATTAATTATATCGTTTTGGATTGTTCGGGTTTGTTGGATTTTTCGGGTTTTTTGTTACATAAATATTATTTCAATCTTACTTTGTTAAAGTTTTTAGAACTAAATATATGTTTAGTAAAAATTTAAAAATTGACAAACATATGATCTATTAAAATATTCTTATGCGAGAATTTTCTTAGTAATTGAAATTTATANAATTCATGAGTTTTGTCAAGTTAAATTGGTGACGAAAATAGAGAAGACATCAGTAATGGAGAAAATCGGATAAGGGAGAAAGAAAAAGGAAAAAAAAAGAGAAGAAAAGAAAAAAGAAGAAAGAAAAGAAAGGTAAAGAAAAACAAATACTAATAAAAAGGAAATAGTGTTTGTAATACACTTTAATATAATTAACGAAAGAGCTAATTAGTTTGAGTGGATTCTGTTTCGAAAAGGGCATATATGGGCCAACTGTGTAGGTCTAAGGACATATATGGACCAACTATGTGACAGTAAGAGCATATTTGAGCTAAAGTATTGACGAAGGTCAAATGTGCTCAATTTCGTATAGTACAAGGGTATATTTGGACCTTTTCCGTTTTGAAAATTAATTTCTGCACATAAACACATTTCTAGGCCCAGTACGATGGATAGTCCAGTAACATAGTCCTGGCCCAAGGATTAAGATCCGTTACGTGCTTATCCATTAAAGGTTTTGCCGATAGGCTTGGTTTATTTTAAAGGATTAAAGTAATGTAATACAAACTTTTTTATCCGCTTTAATTAAAGTTTCCTATTTAAAGCTAACTGAGTTTTCTTTAAAAATTTGTATATATTCCCCCTTAAAGATTCTCAAACCATAATTAGCGTCTTCAATTAAAGGATTCAGTAAAGACTATTTTTTTTTTCTTCTCTCCTCTCCCTAATCTTCAACAACCTCCGTCCCTCCTATACATTGTATTTTGCCTAATAACTGGAAGTCTGGAACTTACAAACCAAAGGCAATGATTCATATTGATTTATGATTTGATTAGTGTAACGATCAAAAATACACCAAGCACCTTAGCATAATCAAAAAGAGAATATTTTGCCACACGATGTTACTCTGTTAATCAACATCAGAATCTCTAGTAGCATAGCATAAATGTGCTGGTTTGGAGACAGATTCAACAGTATTAATGAAATTTGGGCTTTAGACCTCCAAATCTAAACAAATTACAGCACTAACTATAATTCGCAATGGCAGTTTAAGGTCTCCACAGAATGAAATTAAGTGAAAAACAACATGAATTGGGTGCAAGCAGACATAACATCCAAAGCATTCTAATACCATGAGCATCATTGACATAATTTCCTGACGCGCCTCAGAAGCACGTCCCGGCTCATCATTTTTCTCTTTCTCGCTACTTCCGACTATGAGTTGCTATTATTGTAATACAAATTTGATACAAATTTAATACATTTATAATACTCCCTCCGGTCCACAATAAGTGATTTTTTGGTCTTTTTTTATCATCCAAAATATCTGATTTTTTCAGATTTTAAGAATGAATTAATTATTTTTTTTCTACATTGTCTTTGGAGTAAATAGTGTTGAGTATGTGTTAGGAGTAAATAGTGATCCTGGCTCACAAAGTTTTCAATGTTCTGCCGGTTGCTTCGTCTGCCAGTTGCTTCATTCAATGTTTAGTGGGAGTTGATAATAATCGCATCCCAAATCCTAAAATGACATTATGTCAAATATAAAATAAAATAAAATAAAATGTAAAGAGATAATAAATGTTAATACGGTCAATTTTATTATTAATTAATGTGAAAAGGTAAATTTCTTAATCTATATGAAAACAACCAATAAATCAATTATTATGGACCGGAGAGAGTAATATACAACTTAAATATAAAATTCATACAATATACAGTTTAGTTATAAATTTCATATAACATTCATACTAATTTTTCTTTCTTCCTTATGAAGGAAATACGGCAATTAGGTGGTATACCATATGTGTAATTTTTAGAACTCCTTCTAATAACTTATGCATTTTGTTATCATTTTCAATCGGATAATTCGTGTATTCTTGATAAAGCAGAAAATATATATATATATATAGTAAAAAGCCCCTTTGATATCTCTACATATGCAAATAACCCTTGATGTGAAAACACAAAGCCAAGGGTCTGATCTTTGAATAGAAAAAAGAGTGGACCTGCAGGTCCCAAATGAATTTGCTTATTCAAAAAAGACCTTGTTAATTGGAAGATCTATCTCGTATCTGAAATACAACTACAACATAATACAACTGAAATACAATTCTCATATAACATAATAGAATTTTAATACAATTTTGATATATATATACAAATTTATGTAAAAGAAAATATTTATGACTTAATATTAATTTCATACAACGATTCATATAATATGCAACTTATTTATAACTTTAATGCAATATTCATACAAAAAATACAACCACAACAGAATACAACTTAAATACAATTTTAATGCAAATTTCATACAATTTTAATACAATCTTGAAAATACAACCTTCCTCTCGAGTTTCAATCTGAAAGTCGAACCAAATCAACTCTATCCTTCACCAAATACCCTCATAATTGAGATATAAATTTCAAAGAATATTCTCAATCGTTTGCAATAATACCCAATTCAAATAAATAATAAATTTTAAAAAAAACCGAATTTAAATTCAAAACTTCCAAGTTTTTTAATGTCTGTTAATGGCTCGCGGACAGAGCTGGTTTGCCGGTGATAAGCAGCGACGTGAAATCCATTATTGAATCCCTGAAGAAAAAGGAGAGAAAGGAGATGAGAAAAAGATAAGAAAAATAGAGAAGCAAAGAATATCGAATAAAGAAGAAATAGGCAGAGGAAAGAACGCGCGCACACACTCACACAGAGAGAGAGACGAAGAGAGAGATTAATGGGCAATTGGTTGAAGTGTATGAACTCAGTCACCACAGTAAAGATTATAATTTAGGGATACTCATTTAATATTAATTTGCATATAATTGTAAATTGTATATCAAATTATAAATAAGTTAAACCCTTTCATTTAAGTAAATAATTTTTTATCTTAAAATTTTGAAATGCCTTTAACCTACAAGTCCCTGGTTAGAATTGCACCAATAAGCACCTGGAAGGAAAACAGGTTGGAGGTAATAATAGTGCAGGTTAGCTACTTTTTAGTCCTGTAATTAAAATATAGCCACTATTATGAAATTTCAAATTTTAAAGGTGAAACTCCATAATAATGTCTTGGGGTTTCACATATGGAATTTAAAATCCATTGTAGTTGCTACCTTTCAATTACAAGAGCTAGATCTGAAAAGTGGCTATTTCTGAATATTTGGGCAGCATACGGCAGTTGGGTCAGTTCGCACAGAGTCCAACAGGTATATCTCTGTAGAGATGGCCCAACAGAGATTGACATAGCATGCAATTTACAAGTGATGTTGAGCCTTTAGGCCCGTTTGGATAAACTTATTTTAAGTGATTTTTAAATTAAAATAACTTTTAAGTCATATTTTATATATATATATATATAAATAGATAGAATATAGATAGATTTCGAGTACAGTCACTAGTATCTCTGTTACTTCAATTTTTCAATTTGCTCTTTCGCCGTTCGCCTGTAACTTCATCTCACGCCGCCGCTATAACTTCACCTCTCGCCGCTGCCATAACTCAGCATATGGGAAAAACAACTCCTCATCATTATGAAGATCTTACTGAGAGAAAAAAAAGAGAGATGCTTAGGGATGCTCCTGCTTTGGATAACATCAAATGCGATGTTCCCAAATGTAACAGGACGTTTACGTCACTGGAAAAACTTAAACTGCATTACGAGGCAATCCACACTTAAATTGCAACAGTCCCGGATAACCTCTGTGCAGCCTGCGGGAATTATTTCCCTACCCAAGGTGACAGAGCCGCGCACAAAACTTTTTATGGGCATTGAAATGCTCATGGGTTTCTCTGCAATCAAGATTTAGTTCATCTCCATTTCTTTCGTATACCCAAAAAACATAGCTCTCATAACCCATGATTCTGTTTTTTATTTTTGGCCACCATTTTCGCCCTCTTTTTCTATCTCTCCAGCTCCAATTTTTTCTCCTACTAAGGAATTTCTTGTTCCTGCTTTGTTCGTAATTGGTGATTCGTCAGTTGATTGTGGTACCAACAATTTTCTTGGAACTTTTGCTCGTGCTGATAGGCTTCATTATGGACGTGATTCTGATACACATCAACCTACTGGACGCCTCTGCAGTGGAAGAATTCCTGTCGATTATCTTGGTAATTTTATTTTTCAATTTCTTGGTACTTTTTTCTTTGTATAAAACTTGTTGAGATTCTTTTCAATTGGGTTAGTGGGATTTCTTGAAAAGTTGAGAATGTTTCTATTGGGTTAGTAAGATTTTGTGAAAAGGTTGAGAGTTTTTCAATTGGGTTAGTGGGATTTCTTGAAAAGTTGAGAATGTTTCTATTGGGTTAGTAAGATTTTGTGAAAAGGTTGAGAGTTTTTCAATTGGGTTAGTGGGATTTCTTGAAAAGTTGAGAATGTTTCTATTGGGTTAGTAAGATTTTGTGAAAAGGTTGAGAGTTTTTCAATTGGGTTAGTGGGATTTCTTGAAAAGTTGAGAATGTTTCTATTGGGTTAGTAAGATTTTGTGAAAAGGTTGAGAGTTTTTCAATTGGGTTAGTGGGATTTCTTGAAAAGTTGAGAATGTTTCTATTGGGTTAGTAAGATTTTGTGAAAAGGTTGAGAGTTTTTCAATTGGGTTAGTGGGATTTCTTGAAAAGTTGAGAATGTTTCTATTGGGTTAGTAAGATTTTGTGAAAAGGTTGAGAGTTTTTCAATTGGGTTAGTGGGATTTCTTGAAAAGTTGAGAATGTTTCTATTGGGTTAGTAAGATTTTGTGAAAAGGTTGAGAGTTTTTCAATTGGGTTAGTGAGATTTGAGATTGATGTGTTTTTGATTAACTGTCAGTGAGGGAAATGATTGGACTTTCAATTAAATGGTTTATGGTTCTTTTTCTGTTAATTTCTTGCCTGATTAAATGGTTTATGGAAAGTCTTGGTTTGTAATTTTTCTAAGGTATCTCAGTGATACATTCTTCATCTTTTTGAAGAAATTTTGGGTTAAGACTGCTAATTTTCCAGTTTTGTTGATTTGATTATATCAGCATTGCGTCTTGGATTACCATTTGTGCCAAGTTAGCTAGGGCAGGCTGGTTCAATTGAAGACATGATTCTTGGTGTTAATTATGCTTCTGCTGGTGCTGGCATTATTTTCTCAAGCGGCTCTGAATTGGTACATTTTCATTATATATACTTTCTGTTTTAATAATCATATACACTGTAACTATGATTAATTTTATGGTGAGTTGTTGATTTTAATGCTTAGATTAGTATTTAAACTAGATGAGTAATATTTGTGCAGGGTCAGCATATCTCACTTGCACAGTAAATAGAGCAGGCCACTGACACTATTCAGCAGTTTATAATGACTATTGGTGAGGAAACAACAGCTGATCTGATGTCAACTTCTGTGTTCTACATTTCAATCGGGGCCAACGACTACATTCATTACTATCTCCGGAATGTATCTGATGTTCAATCTGTTTACTTACCCTGGAGCTTCAACCAGTTTTTGGCACAGACAATGAAGCAGGAAATTAAGGTGCAGTGTTATATATGATCTTAACACCTTCTTTTATTGTCTTCTGTGATCATATTATATCGTCGACAGTTTCCTTTTGAATACATTAAATTTTGCAGCTATACACAATAGTTTATTCTTAGAGTTCTAAGTTAAATAATGTCTCTGTATCTAGCACAGATTGTAAGACACGCCTATATGACCAAGAAAGCTGCACATTGACATATTTAGGGACAGGGAAATTCAGTACTTGATTTAGTAAAATTAGAAGAAGAGTATGGTTTTCTCTACTTTTAATGTCACTTAAGCCATTCACATTTTCTTTCAACAAATTACTCTATTTGCGCTCGTTGTTCTGCTCCCTATCATACATTACATGCTTCAGTTTCCCCTATGGCTTTACATTGTTTCCAAGATTATTTTGAAAATGGTTCTTTGATATTTGATTCTGCTATATATGTCAGCAATACTTTTCGAAGTTTTTCTTCATAAATTTATCTGATGTATATATATACTGGTGGCACAGAACTTGTACAATGCGAATGTGAGAAAAGTGGTTGTAATGGGACTGGCTCCAATAGGTTGTGCTCCTTATTACCTATGGCTATACCATAGCAAGAACGGGCAGTGTGTGGAAACCATAAACGACATGATACTCGAGTTCAACTTTGCTGTTAGATATATCGTCGCTGAACTTAATGAGGAACTTGTTGGTGCCACTGTCATATTCTGTGATGCATTTGAAGGGTCAATGGACATCATTCAGAATCATGACTGTTATGGTGAGCGGTCTCTATAATCTGTATTGAGTCATTTGACAGGACGCTTCGCAGTTAGATGTATGCAATCTAAGTTTTTTTGCATTTTTCACTATAGGTTTCAATGTGACAGATGAGGCTTGCTGTGGTTTAGGCAAATACAAAGGCTGGATCTTGTGCATTTCCCCTGAAATGGCGTGCAGTAACGCCTCAAATCATATCTGGTGGGATCAATTTCACCCGACTGATGTTGTGAACGCGATCCTTGCTGACAATGTATGGTCCGGCTTACACACACCTATGTGCTACCCAATGAAGTTGCAGGACATGTTAGCTCCAAGCACCAGATAATTGGACCTATACACATTCTCGTTCTGTGCCTATTAGCACTGTATAGTTGATATAGCATTCTTTATGTGTTGCATTTTTGCGATTATAACGCGGAAAGCCTTGTAAATTTCAGTATTCCTTTCCAGTTACAGCACAAAAACTAGGAAATGCAGCTGTGATATGTCTGCAATGACAAAACTCGTTCTGGCAGTTCATTCAAGTTTCTCTACTTACCTGGGAATAAGGCCTATAAANGCTCCAAGCATCAGATAATTGGACCTATACACATTCTCGTTCTGTGCCTATTAGCACTGTATAGTTGATATAGCATTCTTTATGTGTTGCATTTTTGCGATTATAACGCGGAAAGCCTTGTAAATTTCAGTATTCCTTTCCAGTTACAGCACAAAAACTAGGAAATGCAGCTGTGATATGTCTGCAATGACAAAACTCGTTCTGGCAGTTCATTCAAGTTTCTCTACTTACCTGGGAATAAGGCCTATAAACCAATAGGTGCAAACATATAAAAAGATGAATCAACCCTCTCGTCTGACAACCTATAAAGCACCAAGAGGAAGAAAAAAAATTGTTGAAAAGTTATGCGCTGCTTTCTTCAGCTTGGTCTAAACTATTTCAGCTTGAGAATTATTCAGAAACTCACTGAATTCTCAAAATGGAGATTGCTAATAGGATAACATCTTGAAACTTTGAAGTTTGAACTATTAGTTTAGAATTTATGATAACAAAACTAAAATAAACTCTGTAATAGTAGTAGGCATTTGATTCCATCAAGCACTTGTTCTCTGAATTCTTTGCACAAAACTAATGCAAATAAACACACCTACATAGAGCAGAGATTAGCTCACCCTACCTGCAAATTAGGCTACTTGTCCAAGCTGGAAACTCTTACTACCCAAAGCCTAATACTTTATTAGCTTAGACTGCCTTTGAATTATGGGTGTTTAACGGGCGGGCTGGGATGGGCTGGACACAAAAAAAATCAGCCCGTCCGTTTAACGTTGCGAGCTGGTAGCGGGTTATACTTTTTTGGGTTTTTTTTTGTCCGTCCGGGTTCGGACTTAGCGGGTTGTTAGCGGGCCGTGGGTTTTTTTTTTAAGTAAATTTTGTTTTTCTTATTCAATGTTATTGATACTTAAGTGTTTGCAAACTTTTAAAGCTTAGAATTAAACTTTGAAGTTTAAAATTTTAAATTTGAAATTTGAATTTTATAGTGTTAAATTAAAATTTGAAAGTAAGTTACTACAAAAAATTATTTAATAAGACCTATATGTAAGGATCAAGCTCCGAAGACTTTCATTTGATATTTTTATTGAATAATATATAATACTTTAAATTAAGTTGCAAGTTATTTTTTGATTTTGTTATTTTTGAACTTGCAAATTAAAAGTTTACAACAATTATAAAAAACAAATAGTACATCACATGCTTTGCATCATTTTTGTAAGTTCATCCATGTCAACATGAGGTTCTTGGTTTCCGGCATTGGTTGAATCAGAACTATAAACCATTATATCTCCAATTTCTTGGTCCTCCGCTTCATCTACCTCGTCACGCCCTTGATTTAGTCATTCTGATCTTATCCAATCTCTGAAGCACACTAGAATTTCCAAAGCGTTGCTACCCAATGAATGACGGGTATCTCCTAGTTGTTGCCTTGCTTGACTAAATGCGCTCTCTGATGCGACTGTTGAAATCGGCACATTTAGCACGTCTCGAGCCATGGCAGAAGAAGGAATATTTGCATCTACAGCAGAAGAAGCATCAACAATGTTAGCATATAATGTTTCTAAATATTTGTGTAGATCAGAAATACAAGTGTCAATATCAGGAGTTAAAGGAAATCCAATATCCATATAAGAATATAAAGCAGTGATTAATTGGTGACAAGTGGCCATTTTGATAGAAGGGTTTAAAATAGCACCAATTAGGTAAATAGGGAGAATTTGGTAAAAATATTTTTTAAACTTATCTAGCATAGATTCAACAACAGAAGTATATCCTTCTTTCTTCTTCAAATTATGTAGTAAAAGAGAA